>BQNB010056910.1:0-38455 GCA_026074375.1 Tanacetum coccineum
GGTTGATGATGAATTTTTGAAATGATTAACACTCTCGATATGTCACAAAACCACTTTAGCAAGTGACACGTCGATTGGTTTTTCAAATTGATTTTTCTATTTAATGGGTGAGATAGTAACTCATTGGTTCACTCTTATCGTGTTGTCTGCTTTGAGACATTTCGATAATGAGAACATGCTGAGTTTGATAAATCTAATACATATGTGTTAGAAAGATTTCTTACTTCAGCTGGAAATCCTATCAATGAGATTCTTCTTAAATTGAATCTACCTGATCACAGGTCGATCCTCACAGATTCGAAGGTTACTCCAACCAAACACGGGCAAATGACAAAGCCATATTCGTCCCCCCGCTTTATTGCTAACTGTTTTAATGCATGATACTTAAAGATAGATGTGAAGGTATGTTGATCCTAATCCTTGATCAATTCCTTAGCTTGTTTAAGGTTAAATTACCTTGGATAAATCCAAAATAACTTATTGTCAAAACTTTGTGTGTATGCGGAATCTATACCTTTATATCTAGAAGTATTATGAATAAAAGAGTAATTGTGAATGAACAAAGATATAACCAAACGCTCCAATATTATTTTGATCAATAATACGAGTACTCTTGACTAGTAATAGGGTTTACAACCTATATCTCAATTAATGCCTTAGAGCCTCCTTTTATAAACTAAGGAGTCCTAGTCGGCTTACAACACATACAAAAGATAAACATAAACTTATAGAATATTCTGATACAATTTATTCTATAAATATCTTCTAATCTTCATATCCAAGTAATCTTTATCTCTGACATCTCTGACTTCTCTTAGTAGTATTAGTCTTCTCTGACAGTACAAACTAATACTAGCAGTATTAATCTTGTGCTAGTTGTATTAACTCAGTTAATACTGTTAGTTATAATCTGAGCAGTATTATCCTCTTAAACTAAAAATACTAACTTGTGAAGATTTATTCCCAACAATCCTCCCCTAAACTTGTGATTTACCATCAAATATCAAGTTTCTTCTGAATCAAATCTTCTAGCCTACTCTGCTGAGGATGCTTCCAAACACCTTATTGTCTTGGTCTGTTTTCCAGTATGAAGATTTTCATTAAAAGCTCATTTGCCATCTCTGAATGTTCTTCCACTTGAAGCTTGTTAGTCAACATTAAAGTCATTAATGCTATTGTCAATGGATATTCCTTTTCAATTAACAGAAAAATATCTTGTCCTCTTTCTGTAGATACATGGTGAACACCACATGTATCATAAAGCTTCCATACCAAAGGATCATGTATATATCTCTGAAGCTTCCATAGAGTATCATCATTGTCTGGTTCAAATAGTCTCTTTAGTTCTACCTACAATGCCTTCTCTTTGTCATATGTAGGCTATGTTGTGCTGATTCTTTTCTTAACCAAACTCTATAGCTTATCCAGGTCATCTCTATCAAATTTATTTAACATGTCATCAAAAGTCTGATAAGCTTCTGTATGGTTTCCTACTCTGATGATCTTCCAATATTTTCTTGTGTCTTCAAAGTAAACTTCCCAGTCTATGATTGAATATTTAACTTGTGGGGCTTCAACATAGACTTCTTCCACTGGAACTATCATCATCATTTGTTAAAGATCTTCTTGTGACAAACCTTTTTCCTCTTGATCTGGTTGTGCTTGACCTGACCCTGAAGCTTCATCATTCTTTTGCTTCTTAGAACTTTCATGATCAAGTTCTGTTTCTGTAGGTCTTTTGGAACTTTTAGCTGTTAATTCTGATGCTCTTTCTTTATCTTTAGTCTCCATAGGCACAAAAGTGCTGACATGCTTCATTGTAGTTTCAAATAATTCTCTGAGCTCATCAAAAGTATATCTTCTTAACTGCTGTATTGTATAAGTTCCCATATGTTTGATATAGTTAGACATGTAAGTTCTTTGTTGAGCTTGAGTCATTGGCTTATTCCTCTTAGCTTCAGCTCTTTGTTGAGCAAAGAACCTCTTTCTTATCTTATCACAGCAGGATCACTCCAATCAATATCATGAGCTTGACTTGATTTAGATGCAACCCTCTTCTCTTTCATCCAGCTAGATCTTTGCAAATTCCAAAGCTTTTTCAAAATCATACTTCTCTTGTTCTTGTCTTGTTGTACTCTTTGCTAATTCTTTAGCATGTAGCTTCTGAGCTAATTCTTCATCATGTCCTATCTGTATCATCTCTCTCTTCTTGATTTTCTTTGAAGGCTCGGACTCTTGTATAATAGCTTTTCCTTTATCTTTTACTGCACTCCTTTTGATATTTACCAATGTTTCAGCAAGAGTTATTTCATCATCATCATTTTGTCTCATGTGCCTCCCCTTGCTTACTGCTTTTGACCAAGTTTACATTCTTATCTTGATCAATTTCTTCAATCATCATCCTATGTTTGGAAGGATCCTCAATATCCAAAGTGGCTTCTTCATCTTCTGAGGAGTTAACAATTGTACTTCTTCTTTTAAGGTTGAGCTTGTTCTCTAATTTCTTTACTCTTTTAGTGAGAGTGATAAGGGACTTGTTATAGACAGCTTTAGTGCTTCTGAGTTCCTCCTCCATGCCATAACCTTATCTGACAGTTTTGTACATATTTCCATCAATTCCAAAAGTTACGTACTACCCTCCCCACTTTGAGATGTGTTACCTTCTTCGAGTGGTGGTTCATTGGGTAAGTTAGATAGCCTTTCAAGCCTAGCCTGAACAGGACTACCCCCCATGGTAAAGTGGTACCCAGGACCACCTTCTAAGCTAGTTCTTGGAGAACTTAGCCTAGATGGTGTTGCCTTGGTTTGGGTCTTAGATATGTTACCACTGCCCTGCTCTGCTTCTAAGCTAGAAGCAGTAGTGGTAGCCCTCCCTAATCCATCATGCATCTCCTTAGTGATGGCCTCATCTGCAACATGTGATAAGACATTAGACTGAGGTTCCAATAGCCTATTCTTCTTGATCTAGTCCCCTGGTTGTCCTATAAGGTGGATGGATCGATTTTGTAAGTTTGTGGAGATGTTTCAAATCATAAGTTGTGGTGTTTTTTTTTTTTTTTTTTTTTTTTTTTTTTTTTTTTTTTTTTTTTTTTTTTTTTTTTTTTTTTTTTTTTTTTTTTTTTTTTTTTTTTTTTTTTTTTTTTTTTTTTTTTTTTATTTTTTTTTTTTTTTTTTTTTTTTTTTTTTTTTTTTTTTTTTTTTTTTTTTTTTTTTTTTTTTTTTTTTTTTTTTTTTATTTTTTTTTTTTTTTTTTTTTTTTTTTTTTTTTTTTTTTTTTTTTTTTTTTTTTTTTTTTTTTTTAGGTCCCAACTGGGCTTGGTTGGCCTTCACCCAAGATAATTGTTCATGAACAAGCGATTGTTGGAAAACAATGTTGTTTCCACCCCAGAAAAACCCATAGATCCCCTCTTCATATAGCTAAAAACTTTTTGTGTTAGAGCAGGAGCAATATAAAGTCTCTTATGAGAGGTGTTGAGTCTAGTGTATTTGTTCAAAAACAATTGTAAAAATCTTAGATACATTAAAAATTTATATTTATTCTGTTTGTGGCCAGACAAATTATAGCAGTTGCTATGTTACTACTAAACTGTTCCCAAGAAGTTTTCTTTGGGCTTAGACAATGAAGGATGGTATGGATCAAAAATTTCCATTATGGGGAAAAGTGACCTTTTTGAAAAGTTAGTTTATCAGAATCTGTCACATACCCCATCAAAGCAAGTTGTTCAAAAATTTCAATTGTTGGTAAAGTACTAATACCATCAGCATCTGCCAATTTGAGATGTCTCCTGACAGATGCTTCAGTAATAGACTTTTCTTGACCATCAACTGTTGCAATTAACTCTATTTCTCCATTGTCAAGTGTTCTGACACTAGCAGTGCACCATAACTGATTGATAAGAGAAACATAAATAGTTGGAGTTTCAGTTAAAGCATACCTGATGTGGCTAGCATTTAGAAAGTCCACTATTTAATGAAAGCCCTCACTTCCTTGAGGCTTCGATAAGAAAGCGACCATATTGTGCTTATCACAGAATTGCAAGTTTGCCATTAGAGATTGATAAGAAGAGTAAAACTTGATTATGGTTCTGGGTTTTCGTCGATTATGATATTATGAGATTTTGACAAGAGCAATTGAGATAATATAGATTACACTTAAGGGTTTTGATATGATCGACTGAATAAATAGTGATTTTAACTTGAAGAAATCTTATAAGTTAGAGAAGTATCACGAATTATCCAATTGAAGTAACCTATAAGCGAAATACGTGGCAAAAATATCTCAACGGTTATATCTAATTAATGATAACTGATTTCTCCGCCAAACAGTACAAACGGTAACCTAGCAGTACGAAGTTAACACTAGCAGTATTAACTTTTTGCCTAGCAGTACTAAGTTTGTCTGACAGTATTAACTTGTTCTCTAATAATCATACAATAACATGCCTCTATTCATCACAAGCGACTAGATAGACATGTGAGAATTCATGAGGATCCATATTTATGCATAACCCATGAATAAAAGTTAAGAACTGTTAAACCTCCCCTCAAACAATACTTCAGAGGTCAGCAATCAGCAGTATCTCTTATAGCAAACTTCACAATTGGTATCATCAAATTTAATCATACTGCTTGCTTATCCTGCAAGTGTTAGTCCAAAACCAAGAAAAACACAATCCAAAGCATTTTCTTGTTTAGCAGTATTAATTTTGACTAGCAGTTTTAACTAACAGTATTAAGTATAACTGACAGTACTAGTTATACTTAGCAGTACTAATGGATACAACTAACAGTACTAATCCTTTACAAAACTTTACAAAGACATAAAGAGATTTAAACATTAAGGATTAAGCATTCCAATACTTGAGACCAAGTACTGAAACCTTCCAGCATCAAAACCTTTTGTAAGAAGATCTGCAACATTATGTTCAGTATCAATTTTAACCATTTGAATTAACTTTTTAGCATTGCAATATCTTATAAAATGATGTATAATCTCTATATGTTTTGTTTTAGAATGTTGAACAGGATTTTCAATAATGCAGATAGTACTTTATTATCAATGTGAATCATAGTATTCATGAAATTATACCCATAATCTAGCAATTGGTTTTGAATCCAGGGTACTTGTCCATAGCAACTAGCAGCAGCCACATATTCAGCTTCAGTTGTAGAGGTGGCAACCATAGTTTGCTTCTTGCATTGCCAAGATATCAACCTGTTTCCCAAAAACTTATAACCTCCAGTTGTTGACTTCCTATCTTAAGTGGCTCTAGCATAGTCACTATCAGTATAAGCAACTAGTTCAAATGGAGAATCTCTAGAATACCAAAGGCCTAAAGTTGGTTTGCCTTTTAAATATCTAAAAATTCTCTTTACAGCTAAGAGATGTGGTGTCTGGAGTAATCTTGGAAATTGGCTCCATGCATTTATATACTTTTTTTTAGCCAAAAATGATATCTGGTCTAGATGCCGTAAGATACATCAGGGACACAATCATAGATCTATAGAAATGCACATTAACATCATTAGCATCTCCATCTTTGACTAAAGGCTTTTCCAAATCAACTGGAGTAGAAGCAGACTTCACATCAGTGTAGTTAAATTTCTTCAAAATCTCATCTACATATTTATCCTGGCTGATAAATATTCCATCTTCCTTCAGTTATACTTGTAATCCTAGAAAGAAAGTAAGTTCTCCTATATAACTCATCTGAAACTTATCCTTCATAAGCTTCTCAAATCTAGTACACAGTTCTTTGTTTGTAGAGCCAAAGATAATATCATCAACATAGACATGTACAAGCAAAATATCTCCTTTTTGCTTATTGATAAACAATGTCTGATCTAGGGATGGCAACGGGTCAAGTTCGGGGCGGGTTTTACTGTACCGTACCCGCACCTGTTTATATTATCCACATCCGTACCTACCCCATTACATGATGGGTACCTAATTAATATTATCCATCAGTTTTTCGGGTTTCCCCGCGGGTATCAGGTATCCCTAATTAAATATTTTATGGACAAAATCGTAATTATCAAGATTAAGTCACACTAAAACCCACCGACAAAATAAAGCAAAACACCTTAATATTAAATTTTTTGAAAAGTTAGATTACCAATACCGCATCAATCGATTTAACGCTTTTGAATAATTAATCTACAACATCCAAATGTGTTAGATAATAATCATACTTGTATTATAAATACAACGGAAGAAATTATATATAATATATATGTACTCTAATTAATCATAATAGCAATAAAGTGGGTACAAATTCAGGTAAACGGGTATGGGTACGTGTACGGGTAATCGGGGCGGGTATTACTAGAACCCGTCACCGAACCCGTACCCGACTAAATTTTTTTATTAATACCCAAACCCGCATCCAAACCCGCCAACCCGCCCTCGAATCCGACCCAACCGGTTCGGGTTTTGGTTTTCCCCATCGGTTTCGGGTGCTTTTGCCATCCCTAGTCTGATCTATCTTCCCTCTTTTAAACCCATTGCCCAACAGATAGTTAGCCAAGGTTTCATACCATGCTCTTGGTGCTTGATGCAACCCATAAAGTGCCTTGACCACCTTGTAAACTTTGTCTGGATTGTCAGGATCTTTAAATCTGGCCACATAAACTGGTTTGTGCTGGTTGAGTAACATAAACCTCTTCCTTCATATAGTTCCATATACAGATGCAACTCTTCACATCCATTAGATCATACCAGAAAAACCCATAAAAGAAGCATAGGCTAAAAACAATCTTATCACCTCAATTCTTTCCACAGGAGAAAAAACTTCTTCATAGTCTATACCTTCTTCTTGTCTATGACCCTGTGCAACCAACTTTGCTTTATTCCTAATCACAATCCCTCTTTCATCTTTCTTGTTTTGCAGACTATTTTGTTCTAATGTCACCTTTTCAATTGGCAAATCCTACAAATATCCAAACCTGTTGGAGTTTATATTGCAGAAGTTCTTTTTTTTTCCCATTTTGGGGTCATTGCTTCCACCCAAGATGAATCAATAGAGCTTTAGCAATGCTTGTGGGTTCAATCTGGGATAAGAAACAAGCATGTAAACAAGTATTCAGAGTGTCATGTGATTTCTCTTCATATATAGCACTAAGAAACCCTTGTTCAGAAGTAGGGTTTGTCATTCTTTTTGTCTGAACAGATGACTTTAGATCACCAATTACATTTTTAATTGGAGTGATCTGTATGGAATTAATGTATTGGGAGTCAAACTTCTAGTTTTTCTTCATCATAGAGAACTCAAACATGAGTGGCTTCAAGTGGATGGACTCTGCTAGTCATTTTATATAGGGCTATTCTACGATCGTAGATGACTAGCAGTATTAACTGATGGATCAACAATATTAAGTTTAAAATGACCAGTATTAACTTCAGGACTGGCAGTATTAACATGTTGTCCAGCAGTATTAACTTCCTTAGGACTGCTATCATCTTCAGACTTATCTTTTTCATTACTCTTATTATGTGGACCATCTTCAACCTGCTTTTGATCATTAACAGCAGATTTTGGTTCACCATTACCAACATCCTTGGAAGGTGAATCAAAGTATGAAGCATCTTTCCAAATTGGCATCACAATGCAATCTTGACTGATTTCTTCTTTTTGTGTAGATGTACCTGCATTAAGTTCTCCTTGTGTACCTGCAGATTCATTAGTGATTGTACCTGCAGCTACTGGTACATAATTCATAGATTAGGTTAGAGAATCAATATCAAACAGCCACTTTGGACCATTCCCTTCTATCATAGGCTTATTCTCTAAAAACCTAATATGTAAGTTTTCTTCTACCCTCCTGGTTCTAGTGTTGTATACCCTAAAAGCTTTACTACTCAAAGAATATCCAACAAAGAAACCTTCATCACTTTTTCCATCAAACTTGCCTAAATTGTCTAAAGTATTAAGAATGGTAACATGACATCCAAATGGTCTCATAAAGCTTAGAGCTGGTTTAAAACCTCTAAAAAGTTCATAAGGTGTCTTGTTATGAGGCTTGACTACTAAGACCCTATTCTGTACATAGCAAGCAGTACTAACTGCTTCAGCCCAAAATGTGGTAGGTAACTTAGAGTCAGCTAACATGGTTCTAGCAGCCTCAATTAGTGTCCTATTCCTCCTCTCAGCCACACCATTTTGCTGAGGAGTCCTAGCTACACTGTATTCCCTCTTAATACCTTTTTCTCTGCAAAAATCATCCATAACTTTATTCTTAAACTCTGTCCCATTATCACATCTGATTATTTTTACTTTCTTATCCACTAGGTTTTCTATCTCTTTGATAAAGTTCTTAAGGATCTCACTGGTTTCATCCTTAGTTGCTAAAAAGAAAACCCAAGTAAACCTGCTATAATCATCAGTGACTACTAAGCAATACTTCTTATGCATTAAACTACTCACAAAGGTTGGACCAAACAAATCCATATGAAGCATAAACAAAGGCTTAGTAATTGGATTCAGAACTTTGGACTTACAAGAAGCTCTGTGTTGCTTCCCTTTAAGACAAGCAACACAGGTTTGGTCATTTTCAAAACGTTTTAAAGGCAAACCTCTTACAAGATTCTCCTTAACAAGCTTATTTATATTCTTAAAATTAATATGACCAAGCCTCCTATGCCATAACATTGATTCATCTAATGTAGCCTTTGCAACAAGACAAGTTAAACTTTCTTTAGAAATAATGTTCTTCATATCAAAACTGTACATATTGTCTTTTCTAGGAATTTTAAGAAGTATCTGACTTTCATCAGGCAACTTAAAATTAGGAGATAAGACAAGACATTCAGAGTCAGTAAAAAGGACATAGTTCTTTTTGTCACACATCTATGAGACACTAAAAAGGTTGAACTTTAACTCATTGACAAAGTATACATCTTCAAAATCAAGACTATCAGTTTTAAGTGTACCTTTACCAGAAATTCTTCCACCATATGCTCCTCCCCCAAATGTAACATAACCTCCATCAAATTCCTTGAAATCTGAGAGATAAGCTATGTTTCCAGTCATGTGCCTTGAGCATCCACTGTCAACAAATCCTTTATCATTCATTTGTGGCTTGCCCTGCACATAAAAACAAGGAAATTAGTTTCCTTTGGGGACCCAAGCCATTAATGACTTAGATCTGCCTCGTGCATCAATGTAGTTTTGTCTCTTGAAAACAAGTGATGCACCATTAGGTCTGGTAGGTCTCCATACCCAACATGTTGAGGTCTTAACAACATTAACCCCATATGCCTTGATAGTATTAGCTGGTACTGTATATGGCCTAGCTGTATTAACTACTCTAGGCCTAACAGTGTTAAACTTTTGATTAAAATATCTGTTAGTTAATGTTGTTTTCTTATAAAAGGGCCTCTAAACAGTTGATTGTGCTTGTTTAGAAAAATGTGTCATTGTTCTAGCACTATGAACTGTTTGTTTGGGGTGAGCAGTATAAATAGCCTAGCAGTATTAAGTGGTGTTGGGCCAAATTTCAGCAAAACTGCTCTTGGAAGCATACTCCTGTGGGTACTAGGGTGTAAGGTTTTGGCATAATAGTCATAATTCACCCTGTTGTAAATATTTCCAGTCACCATCCTTTTCCTTTGATGGTGTAGACAGTTAATCTGCATATGATTAAAACTCCCACAAACAAAACAAGCTTTGTTATACATTACAAAATCACTTCCTAGTTGATTGGACTTCTGACCATTCCAATTTATTTGATTCCCCCTTGGTTTTTGTGATCTATACATCTCAGCATACCTAACTGACTTTCTAACTGGTTTTTCATTATTCTTAGGTTTGACAAACTCTATCTTTTTATCAGCATGAAAAACAGTTTCTTTATCAACATTTAGTAGACTCAACAGAGTTATTCTCATCTTCTGACACTTGTTCTTTTACCAAAGAGTCATCAATATTTTCCTTAGTATTATCTGACTTTTTATCACAATTAATGTTAGACTCTTGTTTATAATTCCTAGGACCATAACCTTTAAATTCAGGCTCTTTGAATTCATCAAGACCAGAATAAGACAAATCAAGTTTTGTAGGAGTATTATAGATTAAATGATGGGGTGGTGGAACAACATTATACCCCAATCCCTTTTTACTGTTGTCAGTGATCTGACTCCCTAACAATTTGTCTAGGCTCTTTGAGGCATTATCAAATTTCTCAATTTTAAATTCAATACCCTCTTTTTCTTGCTTAACTTTTTCAAACTCAGTTTTAAGCACACTTATTTCATAGTCTTTGCAAGCTACTTCTCTTTTAAGAACTGTAATTTCTTCACTAAAAAGAACCTCATTCTTTCTATATGTGACAAGTTGTTCTTCAACAGTTGCTAAACCTCTTTTATAAGTACTTGCTTTTAATTCAGTTTGATTAAGCTTAACAATCAAATCATCACACTGTTTCTTAATAGTTTCATAGTTTTTCAGACAAGTTTTAGTGCAAGATTTATCATTGTTTACCTTAGAGTCTGAAAATGCCATTAAAGCCATGTTTGTCTGAACTTGTTATTCTGCCATATCACTCTAGTCAAAACCAACACCATCTATAGCCAACATTACCTTTGAAGATGTGTCTTCATTGTTTCCTTGCTTCCTAGTGTTGTCTTGATATCTGAACTGACTATCTTTGTTCCTTGGTGATCTGCATTCCCTGGCAAAGTGTCCCAACTTGTAACAGTTGAAACATACTACCTTGGTCTTATCATACCCAACAGTATCATTACCATTAATGAAAATTTTCTTTCTTGTCCTCTGAAAGTATCTCTTTGCCCTTATACTTAACAAAGAGAGTTGCCACTTTAGATCCATTGCTTCCAGATCATCTTCATGAATTTGCTCTAAGTACGGATGTAGGAGATTAGAACCATTTGGATTCTCAACCATGAAAGTATACACAACATTATCACTGAGACTAGCAGAACTAGTTTGAGGACTAGCAGTGTTAACATTAGAGCTAACAGTACTAACTTCATAAGCAGAGTTAGCAGTATTAATATCATTAGTACTGCTAGTGCTTGGAGTAGTCATAAAGGCCATGTTTTGAGCACCAGTACTTGCACCAACAGATTTCTTTACATTTTGTTCAACAATTTTAAAGTTGTTGTACAAATCATCAATACTCATTGTTTCAATATCAGCTTTATTCATCCAGACTACTACATGAGTATTCCACTAAGGAGGCAAGCTTCTTAAAAACTTTGAATTTAGGTCTTCTTAAGTGATAACCACACCCAAAATTGCAAGCCTACTAACAAGCTTCTGGAGCCTGTTAAAGATAGAGTCAAGTGTCACACCCCACCAAGGCGAAAACGCAAGGTGTAACATATCAATAAACATCACACAAGATGATAGATAAAAACACCATACATGATTTAATAAAAGCAAAGTTATCCGAATTACAACATATTCAAGAACAAATTTAAAAGTACATGAAACATCATAAGTTGTTTCTATCCGAACATGGATATTTAAAAGACAAGGTTCTTGTAATTATGTAGGCGTCTTGATAATAACTGAAAAACATGGCCTAAGTTTCCACCTTAGGAACGTCACCTGAAAAGCATGATAAAACGGTCAACTATCGAAATAGTTCGTGAGCTCACAAGATTTTATACACAAAAATGTAGTTTTAAATAAAGAGTAGATGTCCGATAAAAGTTTGTCAACCCAATGGCAAGTTATCAAAACAGTTGTCCAAACCAAAATCAATTTCTAATTAAGTTGAGAGTCCAAAACAATTCAATGTATATGTATGGTATAGTGATTATGTGAGGCACTACTTAAACGTATTCAGCCTAACCGTTCCAACATCCAAATCAAGTTCTAAGGTTTTTTTTTTTGGGGGGTATTTTTTTTTTTTGTTTTTCTTAATTTTTAGTGTGGCACAATACACTTAGTACTATGCACCTTGTTGCCGTATGAGTGAGGAGGGGCTAATTCCTTATAGCGCTATCCATAAGTACTAACGTCTCAATCCGTTGAGGGAGAAAAATGATAGTTACAAGTAGTGGCGGTTTAAAGCTTACACATCTTCATATGAAGTTCATGAGTTCAAGTTCAACACGTTTCCAAAGTTCAACAAGTTCAAATCAAGTTCAAAGTTCAACACGTTCAAGTTCAAATGTGCTCAAAAGATTAATTACTTCAAAGTAAAAGTATAAAAATGACACATCATGCTTTCCACCCCCAAAACATTTAAAACATGTAAGAAGAAGGGGATGTGAGAAACTCACCAAAATGGAGATACCAAGATGAAAGTAACGAAGAAAAGCGGCGATGACAAATCTCAACCGCGACCTATTAATAATAATAATATATTATTAATATTCAATTATGTAAAATATGCAACTCATTGTAATTACGTTATATGCATGTCAATTCGTACATTAGGAATCCATGAGACTACACTTCGCTTTTTATTTCCATTGGTTATCCATTTTCTGAAAATTGCGCCGTTTTACTAGCAACTAGTTATCGCTTAACGACTTGCCAAACAACCTCAACACTTGCTTATACTCCATCTCCAGGTTCCTATGTATATTGACTTACTACTATGTTTGCCCCAAAGATTCTAAGCAAGTTTTACCTTTCGTAAATACTAGCACACTATAACTAGTTTAAAACAGGCCTGCAGAAAGTTATCAAAAGTTTGGCAACAGCAGGCACCCTTAAACATTTTATAAAAATCTGAAAAAAATACAGGAGGTCACACACATCATGTACAATCTCCAGATTAAATTTCGTCCAAAAATATTAAGTTTTGACCCGCCTGCACACAACATCTTTACAAACGAAATTCTGGACAGCCAACACAGTTTTAGCACTTAATATTGTACAAAGGTTTTGACTAACTTTTACACCTTGAAAATCGACGAGGCCTAGTTCGTTGGAAGGTAGACTTGAAGTAGATAACTTTAGGGTCCTGAAAACCTAGAAAAGCTTTTGAAACGACCACGTTATGATGTCCGAAAGTTGACCCAAATTCGGATATGAAAACTGTCATTTTCATGAAAATTGCCGAAATCATTTCCTACTAGAATCGGTCATAACTTTTTTGTTTTTAAGAGTTAGAAGCTCTAATTTATACCAAAATGATCATTAGAACGATGTCTACAATTCTAATCACTAAAATATCAGATTACATCACACTAAACCCGCTGATTTTTAGTCCAAACTTTTTGCCCTAATTAAGGGTTATAAAACTCTTTCAATCCATCACTATTTTGCACAAATTTCACATCCCACAATCTCCAACTAACCTACACTTTACCCTAAACCTATTTAACCATCCACAATCACCAACAACCTCACAAACATCACATGCATCCTAATCAATGGATTCCTAATTTCATAAAATAGACATGCATGTACATAATCTTTTTATAAGATTTTGAAAATTAAATAAAAAGTATGACATCTCACTTTGTTCTCCATTCTATTTACAATTGAACCACCACCAACCAATTTTCAACCCAACCAATTTCAGAGGTCATCACTCCTTATGTCGGCTCTACATCATCGATCCTCTACACCATTTCTGATTAAAAAATACATTTTATTTCTAATGGATCTGAAGATAAATGATGACATCAAATTAAATACAAAATAATTTGTTTTTGTGCTCAATTTCAGCAAGTTAATGGTGTGCTATTAAGGAGGTTTTCTTTTCAAAAGTTTTGATAAGGGATTTAGGGGAAGCATCAGGTGGATGTTACTTGACTAATGGTAATGGGTAAAAAGTTTCCAATGGCGGTTAACTCCTTTTGGAAATGGCCGACTTGGTTAGTGCTATCGACTAAGTGAGCAGCCTTTCCGAAGAAACTGTGGACTCCAGTCGCAATAACGACCACTTCAATTTCTCCTTGTTTGCATGTTGAACCTGAATAGACACTATCACCTGGACTCTTGGTCACGCGTAATGATTCACCAGTCAATGCCGATTGGGCAATCTTGAGAGGATCTCCTTCTAGCAGACGTGCATCGGCTGGGATAATGTCTCCAAGTTTGACACTAATAACATCTCTAGGAACCAAATTAAAATGGCTGCATCTTGTTCATCCCATTTTCCGACCCTTATGACCTTTGTTTTGGGAGCAAGACCTGCCATCAGAGCTGCTGCAGCGTTTCCTGCGTTGTTTTCCTCAATGAAACTAATGGTGGAGTTTATGATCAACAATGTGGTGATACCAACGAAATCTTGCCAATCTGGTGGCTTTCCCTGCAATTTCGGTTCATGATAAATGTTACTCAACCCAATGGCCGTGATACAAATAATTTCGATATAAGAAAAAGATATACGTACCCCTCCATTAGCCAAGACAATTATGACAAAGGATTCCACATGAACCCCAAGAACTTGAGAAGCTTATTCTCCTGTAGTATTCAATATAAATAATGAAATTTTATTTGCTCGATCTATGAACACGAGTATTATTACATCAAAACGATATCATAAGCAACTGAATCACTTACCTTCTTCTCTTCTAGCTTGTTTGGGCCGAATATATATAGTCAGCCTCTTGTTTTCCCTTCTTCGCTTGTCAATCCTTCTTTCGTACATTTCAATGTTTCAAAGACCTCCTCAACTGGTACCGTCTCCTGTACGTAATATCAAAGGAGCACGCATACAGGGTTTATCTAAACTTTTAAATTATGTATTGTTATCGAGTAAAAGACCAGGGCGTTCAATGAACGACCAGCTCCTTGATCTTGTAACGAAAATGAGTGCCTGACTGATTACGCTGACTTGTAGGTAAAGAGCTGACATAAGCTCAAATTCTTCGTTTCTGATTGATTTTACACCAAATCTTTCCTGAAAACCAATCAGTGATATATCGTTGATGACTGCATTTAATCTTAATAGTGAAAAATGTACATGTGTGGGGGTTTATCTTACAGTGAAGAAATCGGGTTCCTTTGCTAACCAGAAGAAGATCACGATCGTTACAGCTAAGTAGCATAATCAAAATTTCTTATATAAGAAATCAGGGACGGTTTGACTTTATTTTGTCAAAACTTTTTTTTTTGTTTGATTAATGGTTAAAATCTATGGGCGTATCATTCGGATTTTGATTTAACTATATTTTGTCGAAAAACTTTTTTTTTTGTTTGATTAATGGTTATTCTGTTGTTTTTGGCTTTGTTTTCAACTTTTAATATTGTTGTTTTTAATAGTTTGTCGAGGATTGTAGTCACTACTGCTACTGCATATGTTCATTAAGCACTAGAAAAGAAACACCATTTATGCATTGACTTCTTATTCTAAACATGTCAAATGTATCCACAAAGACACTATATCCAAACAGGAAAATAAAGAAACAACCCGTAGTCACCTTCCCCATAAATAAATAAAAACTTACACAGGTCAATGGCATTACCTTTGAGCTTGGTGAAGCTCCCTAAAGATTTTTTAGGGGAGGTAATGGAGTAAGAGATTCAGCTTTAGAATCTTTGGATGATTCATGGGTATTTAACATTTTAGTGGATTTAAGAGACTCATTGACAGCTTGACTTTCAGGAACTAGAATTCTTCCAGTATTAATGTTTGGAAGTTTGTTGTCAGGATTGAGTCTCTCAACCAGTCTTTGGTTTTTAGGACCATTTCTTAGTCATACCCCATGGAAGCAGGAATGAAAATATTTTCATTTTCATTCATTTTAAATGATGACTCAGTGAACAATTCACCACCCAAAACTTTCTTCTTTTGGTAAGGAATTTGCTCACTGGTACATTAAGTAACTATCTTTGAGCTAGTTAGCCATTTTTCATTAATCTTTTTCTCCTTTTTGAGTTGTTCTTGAAGAGCATGATTTAACATTGTAAGTTCAGTGTATTGAATTTAAAAAGTGATAGCATCAAGCTTAGCTTGCTTTAGAATTAGCAATTCATCTCTACACTTGTTTAATTCAAAAACCATTTTGTTATACTTAGAAAGTAAGTTTAATCACTGCTCTTCAAAAAACTTGAGATCAATGTTGATATACTTTAGGTAAGTTTGCCAATCGGCCTCTTTATCCATAGAGAGAAGAGTGTTTACCTTTATTATGGTGAGGTCAACCCATTCACCATTGCGAGCATGACTATTTCCAACAGTGAGCTCATCATCAGCTAAAGCCATCAGTGCCTTGACGAGTGACTTCTTCCTCATCAGAAACCTCTTCCTCATCCCAATCAAAGGTTTTAGCGACTAAACCTTTATTCTTTGGTTGAAAGGTCTTCTTGTACTTAGCCTTGTAATCTTTCTAAAACTTTGTGAAAATCAGCCTTTCTATTTGAGTTTGAAATAAGAATGAATAAAGTTTTGGAGTAAAATTTGGTGAAAGCCTTTAGAACACTGAGATTAAATTAAGTCACTGGTGATTTGTAAGAAGGTTCAGACATTTTAGAAAAATAGTCTCTTGCAAAATGACTTTTGTTGCCACATTTGTAACATTTAGTATTTTCATTTGCTTTTTGACCTAAGAAATTATTTCTTCTTTTTATAATACGTTTTGAATTTCCCAGAAGGGCTTTTTACTGATACTCAATATTTAAGTCTCTTAGATAATCCTCACTGGAACTTTCATCTACTTCATCATCAGAATTTTCTTAGAAATACTGAATGACATTGTTAGAAAAGAATCTAGTAGAAATTGGAGTGCCTGAGGGAGTGGTAATGAGGGCCTTTTTGGTGTCAAAATACCTTCTTTAGATTAGGTTGTCCTTATAGACAAACCTCCCATAGATATCTGCAAGGTCAAGAGTCTGAGTATGATTGGCATTCCTCAGTCCCTGAGAGAAGGTAAGCCACTTCTCATGGAGACTGTTAACGAAACCAACATTGATTTTATGTTTAGAGAGGTTAACACCATCATTGGCAAGCTCATTGAGTAGGGTCTTATAGCAGGTTTAGGTCTGTGAGAGACTTTCAGTAGACTTAGCCTTAAAAGTTTGATACTTAAGTTTTAGATCCATGATTATGTTTTCCTTGGTATCCTGAGGGAACTTTCAAAGTTGGTAAACCAAGTCAGCTCCATGTTTCTTTCGCTAAACACAACTAATAAACAATATCAAAATGTCATCTGGAGACATGACATACTGAATCTTTTAAAGGCGCTGGTCATGAACGACTACCACCTCCATCTAGAGTCCATGGACTCAAGCTTAGCAAAAACCAACGCTCTTAAATGCTGAAATGGACCAACCTATAATACAAATAAGTAATTTTTTCCATCCAGCTAAGTAGCAAAGCATTTGATTTTTCCACTTATTAAATTTTCCCGGCTCTAGTTTAGGAGCAATAGTAGCATAGCTGCCTCCCTTTTTGTTAACTAACTGGGGTACATCATTTACTACAGCCATTTAAGGATATAGGTTTTTAAAAGTTAAGTAAATTAGTGTTAAGTAAGTTTTACAAACCCGAGGCTCTGATACCACTTGTTGTTCCCACTTAGTTAGTGAACAATAACTACAAAGTTATCATTAACTAACTCATGGGTAGCACATAAAGTAGACAATTTATTCTTTAAAAAGATTTTGTACGTAAATATAACTAATAAGTAAAAGACACAAAAATAACTTTTTAACGTTTAACTCTTTTTATTAAGAATTATACCCCAATTGTTATCGGAACTACAATGGGGAATTGAATGACAATGTTGTGTGTGATCTCCTCATTAATAACTTTGCATAAACCTAAAATGTTATGCAAAGTTAACTACTATGCTAAGTGTTGGAATTAAACTCATACACTTAGTACTGCCAAGCTAAAGACTTAGTACTACTCAAGATTACAACTGCCAGTACTAACTAGTTAGTAATGCTAGAAGAAAGTTAGTGCTGCCAGTACTAACTTAACATTGCTGAAGGAGTTAAGACTGCTACATGAAGACTTAAGACTGCTAAAGAGATGAAGACGTATGAAGTGATAAGTATGCTATATTCAGTGTATATTCTATTTAGTTAGAAAGATATGCATATAAGATTAGAATTATAGAGATCTGTAGTTATCTTGTAAAGGACTCCTTGGTGTATAAAAGGAGATCCTAGGTTATAGAGTTAAATATACAATAGTAATAGCTTCAAGGTTGTAAACCCTAGTACTAGACAGAGTACTCGTATTATTGATCTTAATAATATTAAAGCTTTTTGTTACATCGTTTGGTTCCAATCCATTTACTTATAATAATACATAGTTCTTCTAAGTATAAAAGAGTAGATTCCGCATACCTCTTTAATATACACACAAGTTTCTATCCCCCCCACCATTGTTATTTTGGATTTTATCCAAGGTAACATACTCTTTACAAGCTAAAGAATCAATCATAGTTTGGGATCAACAAGTAGTATCAGAGCTTGTGTTCTAAAACTTTGATCTAGAAGAAACTAACAAGAAGATCTCTTTATGTAACACCCTCACATTTGACATATAGCATCAGAAGCTAATCTGTGGTATTACTTCATGAATCATAGTCACAGTAATAGAAAACGACTCAAAAGAGATGTTTTTAAAAGATAAGTTATCATTCATTATTCATCAGAGTTTTTACAAAAGAGGTCCCAAAATACATTTCAAAACATAAAGTTGAATGATAACAGGTTTGGACGTCCTCATGTCCAATGCCACACCGTCCCATAGTTGCTCAATTACCTAAGATAAACATGCTAAAAGGATCAACACAACGGTTGAGTGAAATTCGCAGGTTTGAAATGTAATAATTGAATACAAGTCATCATAAGTGGTAATAATTGAAACGAATATAATTATCATGGAAAACAGTATTATTGCCCTAAGCTCATGCAACCAACCATTAACATCCGAAGTCAATTTAATAACTTGAAGGAACAACTGTCCTTAAGGAAAGGTAACTTTCCAAAGTTATCATTTGTTCTCAAATATAGTTTGTATGGTTACCTTATGTAACGGGTTACACCAACGGTAGTCGTCCCACAATAGATTTACCACAATATTCACGTTCACTCGCACGTGACTAATGGATTTCATTGATTAAGAAATATTTGCAGTGAAGGCAAACTAACGCAAGAATATACCACCGCCCAACGATGAGTCAATAGCATACAGCTCACACACACACAAACACTCTGTTAGTTCCTCTATATTACATATATCACACACACACACACACATCCGGACCATCCACGTGATTTTAGAAAACATGTAAATGTGTTACTATGAACTCACCTTATCAAGGTAGTTGATTGATTTGAAATTTAATTCAAATGATAATAAACAGCCTCGTCATGCAACTTGGGGGTATTATGTTAAGTCTTAGTTCAATTGTTGATATTACCAACTTTATTTCATAAAGTTTAACGGTTTTTGGTTTGATAACTTGTAACGTTTGAGGAGCTAGGACAGTAGAAATTTTCACTTTGCAGTCCTCGGTACAGTTACTGCGGAGAAATACTGATTCAGTTCGTTCAAACCAGCGGATGAGGCCAACAGCGCCTTCCGTACCTTTGAAATTGAAAGGTTGGCAGCTTATAAACTCTTGAAGCTTACATTTCTTGCTAACAGGAGCTTCTCTTTGTCCGGTTGTTACCTATTGGTATTGTCAGCTTTGCCATGTAAGCAGCTTGTCTTCCAGACTGCAGAAACAACGTATCAGCAACTATTTCCTGATGGCATCCTTGAACAATTCTAGTGCTGCAGATGTTGGTGTCCTCTTGGGAGCCATTCTATCAACATTTACAAGACAACACAGAATAAAAATTCATATAATGATAGTCATATCACAAGTCATCGTATAAAAATCAAAAATTTCATACTTAGTGATATTGAATTTATTTGACATATCATTGTATGGATTCTCAATTTGATGTAAGTTTTAACAAGGAAATACACATTCTTTGATATTACGTTATAGGATATAACGGAAAATTTTAGAATCGATACTCTAACAAGCATCTAACTCAGTAGGTTTCTCGGGGACTTATTTACTTCCTAGTGGTTACGGTATGATACCGCGACCACTTAGATAACTCATTATGGATCATACCGTACATGAGTAATCGTAATACAGGACATAGGATAGACAACCATGATAAACATAAATCGGTATCATAAAACAGCGAGGTATAATAGAATCACCACTGTATTAAGTCATAAACTTGTCTATAAATTTTACATAGTCAAAATTTAACAAGTGTCATTATTTATGCCACACATCCAGTGGTTGGATTCTAACAAAAGCTGTAAATGATAAGGATCTAGTCTAGTAGTTTGGTGGTGGTGGTCTTCCCTTGTGGTTCTTGAGCTT
This sequence comes from Tanacetum coccineum, assembly GCA_026074375.1. NCBI lineage: Eukaryota > Viridiplantae > Streptophyta > Magnoliopsida > Asterales > Asteraceae > Tanacetum > Tanacetum coccineum. Next base: position 20,276 of record BQNB010056910.1, read on the forward strand.
ATGGATCTTGTTCAGAAGATTCTTTATATATCATCAGTGTCGAACCTGAATATCCTCGATAAGTATCTCTAAAGTAGAAGTCTTGACGCGAGTTGGAACAATCTCATCATCATGCCTTATTTGCTCTCTCTGAAATTTAGAAATCTGACGAAGTCCATGATTTACGGATATAAATCAGACGGAATATCAAACGAATCAAAGTAGCTGAAACAAATGAGGATCAAGTCATGAGATGTCCTTACTAAAAGAACGAAATATCTGTACCTTAACGAATAAGAAACCAGAGAGAAATGAACACAAAGACAAAAGATCAGAACCAGTTCACTGAATCTACAAGAACCATGATTACATGTCATTATCTATCTTATTTTATAAGTTTTATCACTTGATCTTACCATAAATAAAGTTTACTTGACCAAATTAAGGTTTCCAAAAATTTCAGATTTTGACTACTTATTCAAGGTAAGTTTCCATACATAAATGACCCATAAAAACATCTTCTAAAATTACACCAAAAATTACAGAGGTTCCTACACTGATCCTAATACACCCATGATCATTGTTTAAGTATTTCCATGTTTAAATATCCCTTTGACCCTTGTTACCCAAAACTGACCCGAATCTTGACCTGGCAGAACCTTTGAAAAGTTGACGCGTAAAAACCTCACTTAGACAACTCAGAAAATTCTGAAAAAAATCATGAATGTAACTAATATCATGAAGATTTACCAAATAAAATTTTAGAAGCTAACTCCTTACGGTTTTCGAATTAAAAATCAAACACTACAACTGAATTTTTCGGATAGAAATTCCAGATTCGACACTTAATCTTATAAAATCTAAAAATCGACCTTCCCGACCTCCAATTAACATGAAGGCCTAGATTATCCAAAAAGTTTTTTTTTTAAGACTCCTTTGAATTTAACTTTAGCTTGAAGAATCATGTAAAACAATTTTTATCATAAGATATACCCCGTTGAACATGACCTAAAAGTCTGCCCAAAATTATTAACCATGAAAACCTTAATTAACACCCATCAACACCAACCCTAGGGTTTCTAATCATGTAGTTTTTATTAATAACACTTTTAATAATCATCTTAGGGTTTCATAACATGTAATTTAACTATTTTAATTAGGTTAACCCTAGAGAAATTGACAAGAACATGAACACATTATTTCTTACAATCTTTTAGGTTTTTATGAAAACTTTTGCATATGTAATCATGGTGACAACAAGAATGAAACAAAATCAGGAATTACCTATGGAATGAGGGAGGAGTACAAGATCAAACACCAAGAACACACCAAATATTGAAGATCAAACCACACCAAGAACACCAAAACTTCTAGGATTACTCAAAAACACCTAAACCTTCTTCTTGCTTGAAGCTTTTATGGAGGAATACACAAATTTATGGAGTAAGAATTTTGAGAGAATAATGAGAATGGGAGAGAGGAGGGGGACGGTTTATATAAGAGTAAAGAGGAGGGGGACAAAATCTTTTATAACTTTAAAAAGATTACACATTATTCACACTTCATTCCTAAAATATGTTTTGCTTAACAAAATAAAAGATATGGTGTGTTAATACACCATATAGGCCGGTTATAACTCAAAGAGGAGGGGGAACAAATATAATTTTTTCCATTTTGAAGCTTACACAAATATTTACTAAAACCTTTTTACTCTTAATACTTAAAATAGGTTTTAAACACAAAAGGAAAGTAAATAAACCTAAATAACCAAAAATCAAAAATATCTTATTATTATTTAGGGGGGGGGGGGGATTTATACAATTAAATTAGGAATTTATATTTTTTTAAAACTAAATATGTTATGTTATAACTTAATAATACATAATTAATTATAACCTAAGGTTTTAAATTCCAAATAATTATTATTAAACTTTAGGTTATATTTCAAATTAACAAAATGAAATGAAATTCAAATTTTTGGGTTTTACATAAACGTTTGAGGAGCTAAGACACTTTAAATCGTAAATCCAGCAACTCGTCAAAACGTCTACCCAAATGAAATCCCCTCACATGAAACTCCCTAGTAACGTGATACGTTATAGATTAAATGATAAGATTTTATTATTTTAGATTTCTTCAAAAGCTAGTGGATGATAAATTATGTTAAATATATAACATAATTGATTTATAACGTTTCGATCGATGAATGATAACAATAATTGTGTCGGGTTTTAATAAAATTGTGTCTTATAATATTTAAATATATTTTTATAATTAATATAAAAATATTACATTTTATACCTTTGAGAATACAAAAATGACAATATATACCCTTGGTATATATATATATATATATATATATATATAATATATAATATATATATATATAACTTATATATATATATATATATTACAAAATTAACCCTTTAATATATTTTTAAAACAATAAACCTTAAACTTCAAGTATACAAAATAACCTGAAGTTTTAGCCCACTTTAGGATAATTACATTTTCAGCCCCACTAGTATATGTTTTCAAGAAATTATGAATATATACCCCTTTGCATGAAACCATTTGTGAATTAAGTCCAAAATACCATACTATTGATAGTTTGATTAGAAATCAATTTTGCAGGTATAGACTTAGTACTATAAGCTAAATAATAACTTTTATGAGCTTATATTTATGAAAAAAGCTTGTGAGCTTAAAAATCCAAACGTGTTCGTTTGGTTTAAAAAAGAATTAACCCGATGGGTTAATGTTTTAAGATTCGTTTCACTTATAGAAAAGAAAGCCAGCTAATTAGAATAGCTTTATTAAATAAGTTTATAACTTTTAGTTTGATAAGATACACGAAAATGCGTATTAGTGGTTTTTAGGGTGCGAATTAGGGTTTTGTTTGGTTTAGGTGAAAACCAAATGAATATATAGCTTGATCAAAAGGAATAAACAAAGTTCAAACAAGATCTTAAACAAAACTAGAGGCTTATGAACGAGATTTGATAGGCTACTAGTACAACGAAGTGATAAATGGGTCAAATGGGCAAAAACCAACATGAAAACATGAGATGACTTCAAGAGACGTTCCCTTCTTCTTATTTCATTGGCTCTACTTGCTGTAACTTTCTTCTTAGTTTTCTATGGCAGGCTAGGACATGATTTTAAGGTAGTTTGAAGTTTAGAGGTGAGTTTGAATGTGTATGTATGTTTTAGCTTATATAGGGCTCGAAAGGACTTAGAGGCCATGTTTTCTTGGAGTAGAGACCAAGGTGAGTAGAGTAGGGACCAAGTAATAGTAGAGTGGTGACCAAGGAAGGCTAGGATGAGGTGTTGATAGGTGTAGGAGGTGGTGATGGTTTAAAATCAAAGGATGTGGCTAGGTGTTGTCTTGAGCTCAGGTGGCGACTATAGGTGATTTCAGGAGTGCTTGGGGTTCTAAGGTGGCGACAAGGGCTTAAAGGTGGCTAGCAAGAAGGTCATACATGGTGGTGGAAGTTGGTTGCTGTGTTTTTTAAGCTTAGTTTGAGAACTAGAGTTAGGGTGTTTCGGGTCATTAGGGTTTTCGAGTTAGGATTTATGATTTTGGACGAGCTAGGGTTTTAGGATTAGGGAGGAAAATGTTTAAATGTTGTGCTATAAGTGTTTGTAACTTGTGTTGAAAAGGTTGTACGAAATCTAGAAGCAAAATAGAGGGAAAATGAGCTTATTTAAATTTATGCATAGTTGAATTGTACTTTGAGCTTTAGGGAGTTGTACATTGGTTTTGGAGGGAATTAATATTCAAAATTTATGCATTGTATACTTGTACACATGCCTTGCAAGCTTGAACATTCACTTTATATGTAAATATTTCATATAATTAGGGTTTTGATATAAACGTTAACGTTTGAAATCCGTTTTGTAATAACGTTTTAAAAAGTATGTTAAATAGATAACGCATGATAAAATAGAGTTTAAATCATATTGCTTGACATATTATAACGTTTACTGGCTATAAACGTTGATGAAATTGGCATAGGTAGGTTGCGTGAGCTCGTTTACTTAGGTTATGCAAGTTACGTTGCATAATAGGTGGAATAAAGCAAAAATATTCCTGTGAAAATGGTTGTACTTAGTTTAATAAGTAGATATTACATTGATGACAATTGCATCTAATTTAATAGATAGATAATTACATTGATGAAAATTGTGGGTTGTTGTAGTCTCCCTCCCTTTAAAGAAAACTCGTCTTGAGATTTAGTTGGATGCCGGAGTGATGTTTGAAAATAGATGCGGATACTTGGTACGAATTTGATCTTCGCGTTCCCACGTAAATTCTGGTCCTTTTTTAGAGGTCCATCTTACTTTGACAATAGGGATGCGACTTTGTCTTAGTTTCTTGACTTCTCAATCCATAATTTCTATTGGGTCTTCTACAAAATTGAGTTTGTCATCAATACGAAGTTCTTTCATTAGAATAACGAGAGATTCGTCAAATAGCCATTTCTTTAGATTAAAAACGTGGAAAGTACTGTGGACATTATTGTGTTCTAGGAAGCTCAAGTGTGTATGCCACTGGGCCGACCCTTTTAAGGATCTTAAATGGTCCAATGTACCAGGGGTTAAGCTTTGGGTCTTTCTTTAAAGCAAATGTATGAGAACTTTAGTGCTCCAAGAATCCAGGAGTTACATCGATTTCTATTTTTAACAGGCTTTTGAGATTGTAAAGGTCCGTGGTTATTCCTTGGGAAACTATTTCTCAAGACGATCTTAATTTTATATTTTTGAGATGTCCTGCCTTCTGAGTGGATTACTCATGTTGTGGTCTGTGGAATAAAAACTGATCTTGACACAATAAGATTTGATGACTCTACATCTATTTCAAAAATTATTGAACAAGAAGTTAAAGGAACTGCAAGCTCAAGTTCTCAGAACGTGGCCTTTGTGTCATCCTCTAGCAGTACTAATGAAGTTAATACTGCTTATGGAGTTAGTACTGCTAACACTCAAGTTAGCCATGCTAGCACTTAAGTTAGCACTGCTAGTACTCAAGTTAGTACTGCTAACTTAAGTGATGCCACTGTTTATGCATTTTTAGCCAATCAACTAAACGGGTCCCAACTCGTTACATGAGTTCTTGAACATATATATGAAATGACTTAGATGGATGATTTGTATTGGTAGTTAGCATTGCTGAGCATGAGGACAAGAAAGTTTTTCTAGAAAACTGGTAGAAAGATTACTATCAATGGGAGAGACACAGCTGGATATGACAAGTCAAAGGTGGAGTGTTTTAACCGTCATAAGTTAGGACACTTTGCAATGGAATGCAGAGGACCAAGGAATCAAGATAACTGGAGTAGGAATCAAGACAGCTCTAGAAGGATTATAAAGGTGGAAGAAATTTCTTCTAAAGCCATGTTGGCTATTGATGGAGCTGGTTTTGACTGGAGCTTTATGGCAGATGAAGAAGTCCCTACAGACATTGTAACACCCCCAAATTGGGTCGCAGCGGAATAATGAGTCCGGGAGTGTTACTTCATAGATCAATAGCACAAGATATGAGAACGACCTCTAAAAGAGTCGCTTAAAATACGATACATTGGATTTATTGAAATTGTTTAATACAAAGCGCAACGGCTTAAATTGTTCAACATTTGATAACAAAGATTTTAGGTCATAACAAAAATCCCAAGATGTAATGACTCCAAATCTTTAATGCATGACTCCCCAAAAGACTATCCCCAATGTATCCTTAGCACCTCGTGCCTCATTGACCTGAGAAAACATGCTTTAAAACGTCAACATAAAGTTGGTGAATTCATAGGTTTATGTAAATATAATGTAGTGACACAGATTTCCAAGTGTATGATTAGCAACAGATGAATCATGACAAAGTGGTAATTTCGTTTCCCATTGTTTATGACACTGAAGCTCGACATGTATGAATTGCAATATAAATTGCCAACATTGCCCTTGATGATGTTCTTAGCCGCAACATCCCAAATCTGACATGGTATACGTCCGTTGTCCGGCAGACCGGCATAGTGAGTGTTACTCACCCGAACAGGGATGTCAATCCTAAATAGATCTATTTATAACATTCGCGCTCACACAAAGTAATTGACAGTTCATGATAATGGGCACAGTGGGTTATCGCTACTTAGGCAAACACGTAATCATGATAAAATGTACACTTGCGTCAAATTTGTAAAATGATGCATGTTTCTCACCATAAGCGTAAATCTATTGATTACTAGTAAAACATGGGGCTTAAAACTCACATTAGTGAATAGACTGATGTATATGAATCAAGTGAATGGAAACGTCAAGGATAAGGACCGAATGCACCTAAAATTGAATTTAGGCGTATGAGTACAATGTACTTTATTAATATACTTCACAAGTTATTTAGTTACTACAACACCTAATATTCTTCTGTTTAGTCTTAAAATGTCATAAACAATGTTTAACCGTACTTTATTGAATAAAGGTGTTTGTATTTTGTCCGTAAAAAATATAGTGTGGGGGGGGGTGATTTTGGTCTCACAATTCGATTTGTTGTTAATATAACTTGTTTTTATTTATTTTCGATTATCTAATGATATTACTATAATTGGTTTAATTCGATTTTTATTAAAATTGTGGCACAAAGTAAATAGTGGCTATGGTTTTTTAAACCTTATATCTTTATTGTTTAAAAACGCGTTTTTCTCGTTATTTATATACATGGCTCCGTATTAAGTTAAATATTATCAAATATTTTTTTTTATATATTTATGCCTCCTGATGAACAGTAGTTTTAAGTGTTTTTTATAAAAATGTATATAAACTACTTTTATATTTTTTAATCGGTCGTTACCTTCCAAAGTCATACTGTACTCATGTGTAAATCTGTTTCGCTTGTTCTTATTTGTATTCGTTTGTATTTTAAAGTCTATTCATATTTTATATTTATAATATCGGTTTGGTACTGTTTTGTACTGTAATAGTAAGTGAATTGTTTATAAAAATACGTTGTTTTTTCTTTATATTTTAATTTCGTTTTTTTTGTATCTCATTCGTTTATATTCGGTTGTTAGCGATTCTTATGTACACGTCTTCGTAATTAAAAACTTTATTTAGGGAAAATATATTTCCCAACAGTATACTGTCGTGAACAGTAACTTATTTTTATAAATTTACTTTTATAAAAATATTTTTTAACTTAAACTTGTAAATAACGTATCACCTTCATTTTTTTTGTTTTCTTTTTATTTTTTATATCCGTTTTACGAGTTTCTTACACGTTCGGATTCGTCATGAAAAGTACTATTTTTATAAAATATCTCCCTTAATATACCAGATCTGAAATAGTAAATATTTTTATAAAATAACTTTTATAAAAATACTTTTATCCATTTAATATCATTTGTAAACTTAAATGTCATATCTTCCTTGTTATTGCTCGGTTTTTTCAAGTTTCTTATATGCTTTCTATCCTTGTGATAAGTACATAATTAAAAAAAACTTAATATGTTACCCTCTATACTTGAATTCAAACCGTAGGTTCCTTATGTGTACCATGATTTATTTTATTACACATGTTTTATATACATTTTTCACTTTGCTAAAACATTACATAGACCTCTAAACTTATTAAATAGCATAAAACTTGATATATTTTTCGTCCTCTTTAATATGTCCATGATTAGGTCAATGTTGCAAGCTTATGATCTCTTGTACTAACTTTTGTAGATAAATTTCAATATCAAATTAATTACAAACTAAACTATAAAATTATTTACAACTTATATAGAAGTTTACTTCCTGTTTAATTTTATTTCACCAATAATAATACAAAAATTCGCAATTATATATATCTTATTACTATTCCATTAAATATAAAATGAACACTAGGCTGTGTTATAACCTAGAGGTAGTGAATAAATCGGAAAGCTTAGGGTTTTAAATAACCTTTAGAAGGAGATGTGGATGATGAACACAAGATAAAACTACTAGCAAGGCTCCTAAATTCAAAACCCTAATCAAGAAAACCCTAAATATGTTTTCTTGATTAATCCTTGTTAAACCCAAATCCAAGCTAGAAATACCCTTGAGTAACCTTAGATACGCTTAGAATGAACCCTTGTATGCTTGGAATACCTTAGAATCAAAAGAAAAAGGAAACCCTAGTTTTTTTAATGTATGCCGTAGGTTTTGTTAAACATAGAGAGAGTTTGAGTGATTTGTTTTGCTTGAATGAGTTTTGAGTGTGCTAAAGTGATCCTAAGACTTGCCACTTATAGGAAGATGGTATTACAAATAACCTAGGATCAAACCATAGGATGGAGTGATTTATGGTATAAGAGAAAAGATATCTCCTCCTCTCTATGCATATACACGGCTCACAAAGGGGGGAGGGTACTCTTGACAAGCCAATTACTAGGAGTATGTGCTTAAGGTACACTTATGTAAGTTATAACTAGAAAGGTAGGACTTAGTGGGGATTAAATGATTTATTTCTTGTGTATAACACTTGTAACCAGTTCTAGTGATAATAGGAGTAGAATTTTATTTAATTTTTATGTATTGAGTATAATTGTGGGTATTGGTTTGAGCATAGACAGGTATAGGTGCTTTCGGATATGCCCGAATGTAATTTATTACGAAATGTAAGCGTTTTACGTAACCAATAAAAATAAATTATGAAAAGTTATAAATTATTTACTCTCTAGACTTCATATCTTATCAATTGCTTGACGTAATCTTTATTTTGTTTGGTGTCTATTTATGTTGAATGATAATTTTTAGTTTACGCAATTTAACTATAAGATAATAATTAAAAGCGAACGCGTAAAACCCTAAAAATAAATAATTAAAATAATTGACTCGGGAAATGACCTGAAAATGTGAAATGTTATAGTCTTCACCCGTTAGAAGAGCCTTGTCCTCAAGGCTCAAGTTGCAACACTTGATGAAGGTATGGGTTTAGTGAAGAGATGTGGATACTTCTTTTGAAATTGGTCTTCGCGTTCCCATGTGAACTCAAGACCTCTCCTTGAATTCCATCGAACCTTGACAATTAGGATACGACTTTGCTTCAACCGTTTGACTTCTCGATCCATGATCTCTACAGGTTCTTCCACAAAATAGAGCTTGTCATCAACCTGAAGTCCTTCCAACGGAACGGCTAATGGTTCGTCAAAATAATATTTCTTCAGGTTGGATAATGAAGGTATTTGTGAACTTGCTCAACTCTTGGGAAGCTCAAAGCTTGTAAGTAAGGATCCAACCTTTTCAGCAACCCTGATAATGGTTCCCAACATAACTAGGTTTAATTCCCTGTTGCCGAAAACGTATGACCCCTTTCCAAGGTGAAACTTTGAGACATAACTCTTCCCCAAACTTGGAATCCAGCGACATTACAACTTTAAATCGGCGTAATTCTTTTTTTTTCTGGTACACGTGTGGCTTGCATTCTCTGCTTGTTCTGAATGACCTTCTCAGTTGTCTTCTTGGACCATTTTGGACGGTGAGTTGAATTTGCCTGACCTGCCCAAGAATAGGTAAACATCACTTTTGACCATAATAGTGCCTCGAAGGTGCCAGCCTGATGCTAGCATGATAACTGTTTTTGTTAGAAAACTAAACCAGTGGCAAATGTCTAATCCAACCATTTCCAAAGTTGATCACACAAGCACGTAGCATATCCTCCAGAGTTTAGATAGTTCTCTCGCTTTGTATGTCGGTTTGTGGATGGTACGCAATACTCATATCCAAGTTAGTACCCAGGCCTTTTAAAGTCGATCTCCAGTAACTTTGATTGCGAACTAGGGTCACGATCACAATGATTAGAGACAGATATTCATGTCTCGTGACTACCTCCTTCAGATAACATTTCGCTATTTCTCCATGGAATCAGTCTCTCTCATTGGTGTAAAGATTGCAGACTTAGTAAGTCGGTCAACAATCACCCAAATGGTGTCATATCCTTGCGACGACTTAGGAAGCTTTGTGACAAAATCCATAGTGTTATTTTTCCACCACTTCCATGGGGTATTCAGGGTTGTACTAACTACTCAATGGCCTTGGTGGTTTCGCTTTGACTCTGCATAACGTCAAACATTTGCTAACATAGGTGGCGATGTTGGCCTTCATATTGGGCTACCAATATAGCTTTTTCATGTCCTGGTACATCTTGTCAGAACTCGGATGGATGGAGTATTTTGATTTGTGGGACTCGTGCATGATCACAGTCCTCAAGTTACCATAACATGGCAACTAACTCTTGCCGTTTAAGTATAAGGTTCATCAGACGGGGTTCAATTTTTCCTTCGTATTTATCCTTCCTGTTCTTCCACCTACCTTATTCCGTTCTTGAGATTCTCTGGTTTATGTGCTTCTGTCTGAGCATTCAAGATTTGTTTGGGTAGATCCAAACCAATAGTCATCATTAAGGCTTGAACTCTTAATAGTTTAATTCGCTCTTTCTTGCTCAAAGCATCAGCAACAACATTTGCTTTCCCCTAGTGATAATGAATCTTACAATTTGTAATCACTAAGCAACTCTAACCAACGACGTTGCCTCATATTCAACTCCTTTTGGTCAAGTATGTATTGTAGACTCTTATGATCTGTGAACACCGTACACTTGGTTCCATTTCAAGTTGTGCCGCCAAATCATTAGATTTTTTTTTATTTTTATTTATAAGCAAAACACCATTGTACCAAGTTCCAAATCATGAGTAGTATAATTTTTCTCATGAATCTTCAACTGTCGTGATGCGTAAGCAATCACCTTCTCGTATTGCATCAACACCGCACCCAATGCTTTATGCGACGCATCACAATAAACAATGAAGTTCTTAGCTTTAATTGGGGAGAGCTAAAGATAGTGCGCTACCAGCCATGTTTACAATGTTTGAAAAGCTGTTCTTGATTGTCACCCATTCAATGCGGACCTTCTTCTGAGTGAGTTTGTACATTAGCTTAGCGATTTTTGAAAATCCTTCAATGAATCTTCGGTAGTAACCGGCAAGACCTAAAAATTGACGAATCTCCATTGGAGTCTTAGGAGATGCCCAATCTTTTATGGATTCGATCTTGGTGGGATCCACATAAATGCCTTAACTATCAATCACATGGCCGAGAAATTATACCTTAGGAATCCAAAATTCACATTTAGAGAATTTAGCGTACAACTCCTCCTTCTTAAGCAATTCCAGAATTGCCTTAAGATGCATCTTCAGGTTCCTTCTTGTTCTCTGAATAAATTTGTTTATCACATCGATAAAGACAATTACAAATTTATCCAAGTATGGTTTGCACACTCGGTTCATGAGGTCCATGAATACTGCAGGTGCATTTGTCAAACCAAATGGCCTCACCTGGAACTCATAATGACCATACCGAGTCCTAAATGCCGTCTTCGAAATATATTCTTCACGTACTCGAAGTTGATGATAACCCAATCGCAAGTTTATCTTTGAATAAACACTGGATCCTTATAGTTGATCAAACAAATCATCAATCCTTAGGAGAGGATAACGATTCTTCACCGTCAGCTTATTCAATTCCCGGTAGTCAATGCACATCTGGAATTATCCGTCCTTCTTTTTGACAAACAAGACCGGAGCTCCCCAAGGTGAGGAACTGGGTCTTATAAAGCCCTTGTCGGATAGTTCTTGCAGTTGTTCCGACAACTCTTTCATTTTAGAAGGAGCTAATCGATAGGGTGCTCATGCTACAGGTGCGGTACCAGGCATCAAATCAATTTGGAATTCCACTTGTCGAGTCGGTGGAAGACCTGGCAATTCTTCAGGAAATACTTCAGGAAAATCTCGAACGATTGGTACGTCCTTAAGTTGCTTCTTCCCCGACTTGTCTTCAGTCTCCTTCGTAGTAACATGTGCCAAAAAGACATTATGTCCTTTTAACAAATATTTATGAGTTTTGGTGCACAAAATGATGTTTAAACGAGTTCCCGTGTCCCTGATTACTCTCCGTCGCCCATTGAATGATTATGGGGTTTCATTTCCTAGGGAAACACGGAAACGATCTTCTCGGCACAATCAAGACAGTGTGGTACTTTTGATATACCAACCATACTTCCATACCGATTATGACGTCGAAACTACCAAGTTCTATGCAAATTAAGTTGATGTTGAATGGATGGTTTAAGAAGTTTAATGTACAACCCCAGATGATAGTGTTTATCCCAATTATTTTCCCATCGGCTAGTTCAACATCATAATAATGCTCTAATGTAGTTGGTGTGATATCAATTAGGGAACTAAATGTAGTAGATACAAAACTTCTATCGGCACCAGTATCAAATAAGATAGAAGCATAGCGGTTGTTTAGAAGGAACGTACCCGTAATGACATTAGAGTCCGGGTTTGTTCCCGCATTGCCCACCACATAAACCTTTGCTGGAGCATTACCATTCCCACCTCGATTACCACAGTTTCTATTCTTTAACTTCGGGCAGTCTTTCTTGAAATGCCCCTAAACACTACACTCATAACAAGTGACAGCATTCTGAGTTGTTCCGAAGTTCCCACAATTGTTATTATTCCCATTAGGACCAGAAGTCCTACAGTCACGAGCGAGATGGTCGATCTTCTTGCACTTATTACATCTGGGAGTACATGGCCCTTTATGGTGATAGTTGCATTTTGTACACAATGGAAATGTTCTCTTGTACTCCCTCCTCTCACCGAGCCCAGCAGTGTTAGCTCACCCAGTGTTCTTGTTTTGTTGTTGGTACCCTTGATTGTTCCTAGCATTAAATTCCAACTTTCTCTTTTGCTCAGCATATCTTTTAGAAATTGTGAGGACTTTTTGATCCATCTGATCATTAGCAAACTCAATTTCTTGTTCCATTGTCTTGGGTTGATATGACATTACATTTCCCCGAATCATATCAGGAAGTCCACCAACATATTTCTCAACTTCAGAAAGCCCACCAACATATTTCTCAACTTCCTCTGATTCCTCGTAGAACATCCTTCCACACATCAGTGCAAGCTCTTGAAAATGCAGAGTATAACTTATGACATCAATACCTTTTACTTTTAGGTTCCAGAGCTTAATTTCTAACTTCTTGATTTCACCCCTTGGGTAATATTTGACTGTCATCATATTCTTTAGTGCCTTCCAGTCCATAGCATAAGCAACATCTTGAGTAACAGTCTTCATGTGGGAGTTCCACCATCTTAGAGCATTTCCAAGGAAAAGTGCATGTAGCAAAACTTTACTTGGTTCTACTCCACAACAAAGTTGCTGATATGTAACCCTGATTCACATCTTCTAGAACCATTTGTGCACAAAACCACTCCTTCAGTACCCTTAAAAGTAAGGGGCTTGCAATTCAGAAAATCCTTGTACGTACACTCACAGAGAGTGCGTACAGTTCCTCTAATTCTAGTGTCAGAATTGTGGCTTCTGTCTCCATGACCATTGGTGCTATTTCGAAGAGTTTCATGGTTAACAAGTGCCACAGACACTCTTGCTTCGATTAGTTGCTCAACAGCAGCAGCTGTCATAGGGGCAGCAGCAGCAGCTCTTACAGCAGCCCTTGTAGTAGCAGCAGAGGTTCTTCTTGGTGGCATATTGTTCTAAATCACAACAATAAAAAACACGTGAGTTTTCATAAACATTACAACATGACATGGGTATAACATATATATAATAAATATATATATATATATATATATATAAAATAAATATATATTACAAGATCACATCACACAGTGATTATATATCATGAATGGGATCACAACACATAACAGAATTAAGATCGACATAACATAATACATCACATTATATATAACAAGATCACATCACACAGTGATTATATACACATGAACTGGGATCACAATCACATAATAGAATGAGATCGCCAGTGACATAATACAACACATCATATATACTAGAAAACATACATGATAGACTAATATAGAAATCGAAAAATACAAATCCTACCTTGCAAATGCTAGCAGAAAAAAAACACGATAATACTTAGCTGGCAAACATAATGATAGCTATGAATATGACATGAAAATGTAAACCTAGGCAGAACTACCAGCCCCCCTCGGATCAATCTTGCATGAGCCCTGATCTCTAGCCCTAAAGTGCCTGAATCTGTCCCAATGTCGCTGACAACTGTCCCTGTAGTGATGAAACCTGTGCAATCAATGTCGTCATCAGTGACTCCTGTGAGGCAATACGGTAATCCTGCACCTGGGTATGAGTCCTATATGCTTGCATTTCATAGTGAACCCTGCCCAAACTCAACCCAACAGAATGTAACCCAAGCCACTGTGAAACTAGAGCCTCCTGATCCAACAGTCGTGCAGTCTTATAGTGAAACTGTCTATCCTCGACCAATCCATCAACTCTCTAAAATAACTGAGTCTGCCTATCTTGAGTATCCTCTATCACAACATAAATATCATGTATGTCCTACTCTTGAACCGCAGCAAGCTCGGTCACTCTAGCATTGACCCCCTCGAGGGCCGTTGGTGCTACCTCCTCAACAGCCTCTGTCGCGAGTCCTAACCCTAAAAACATCCGTTAATCCATAGCCGACCTCCTCGGCTCTCTGACGTCTGATCTCGGCATCCATAGTGCCGATAAACCCATAATCCGCTCTATGACCTCTAGTAGGTCTACGAGCAGCGGTCGAACTCTCCCCCACCTCATACCTTGATGTAGGAGCAGTCGGACATAACCTCTACATAGTGGTTATCGTCCTCCGTAAATGTACCACCCTAGGTCACAGGTAGTTGGTATGAATAGTAGGCAGGTAGTGGTGGGTAGTGGTCGGTAGTGGTTTATGATGTAACAGATAATGAATGTGGGTACAGGTGGTGGTAAAATGTGTGATGAAGAAGTAGAGGATGATGAGTAAAGGTGGAAGTGGTGAGTGAGGGAATATGAGATGTGGAGAGTGAACCAAGGTAATAGTGGAGATGGGGGTGGTGATGGTGGTGTAGGTGTGGCAGCATACTCAGCAATACGTGCCTCTAAAAAATGGTGACATAGGTGGCTCAAGTTTGACAGTCTTTCGTACCCTACAAAGACGTGTCTAAGCAAAGGGTGAACCTAATATCTAAGGGTGACCTAGGTTTAAGGGTGCATACTCATCAGTCCAAATGCCTCTATTATCCCCAGCAGAGGGAATCAGGTCAACAACAGTCTAACAAAGAGTCGCCAGAGCTAGATGCTCCTCCTCCTCGTCATCATCCTCGTCCTCAAAGGGCTCCTCATCCTCGTCATCAGCATCATCATCATCATCATCGTCGTCATCAGAGGGCTCATCATCACCATCCCCTTCATCAGCAGGATAGTCAGCATAATCCTCCTCGGGGTCCTCTCCGATCCTCATCCCAGATGGAGTCTGCCACATAGAAGCCTTGACAAGGGTGGTAGGTGAGGCAAATCAGCAGGTAGAGGCTGTCCTCTTTGGTTGCCTCAGCAACGGAAGGCACTAAAATACTCGGGGTACTCAGGCACAGGTACGTATGGTAACCTCAACAGGTGACGGTGGGGTGAACAGGACCTGGCACATTAGTCCAGAGATGGCGTGCTACCGACTGCAGTGGGTAAGTCCATCGTTACCGTATACGATGACTCGTGGAGAACCTCCATCAGACAGCTCCTCATCAGCTCCCCAGAAGACTCTCCCTGGCTCGGAATTAGTGTAAACAGATGTGTAGGTGACTGTGGATAAAGAAGACATGGCAGGATCTGTAACACTCAAACATAGTTTACATTAGTACATATAAAAGACCCATAATAATATACTTAATATATAAATAATCACGTATGGTGAATCCTGCCAACATCTAGTAAACCCAACAAATAGCAACAAGTAATGCATGTATGAATGGTCCATGAAAATCCCTTTGTATGATGCAATGTTTGAAAATAGTTATAGTCCAAGTAAAAACATTTGACCTGGTTCTCTATAACCTTGGCTCTGATACCAATCTGTAACACTCCCAAATTGGGTCGCAGCGGAATAATGAGTCCGGGAGTGTTACTTCATAGATCAATAGCACAACATATAGATAATTGACCTATAAACAGAGAATCGATATTAAAATAAGATACAGGATTTATTGAAATTGTTTTAATACAAAGCGCAATGGTTTAAATTTGTTCAACATTTGATAACAAAGATTTTAGGTCATAACAAAAATCCCAAGATGTAATGACTCTAAATATTTAATGCATGACTCACCAAAAGACTATCCCTAATGTACCTTAGCACCTCGTGCCTCATTGACCTAAGAAAACATGCTTTAAAACGTCAACATAAAGTTGGTAAATTCATAGGTTTATGTAAATATAATGTAGGACCACAAGATTTCCAAGTCTATGAAATGCAACAGATGGCCAGAACATCACAAAGTGTAATTACGTTCCCTAAGCTCGGACACTCGGTACTCGACCTGTAATGAACTGGAATATAAAATTAGCCAACATTGCCCTTGATGATGTTCTAACCCGCAACATCCCAAATCCGACATGGTATACATCCGTTGTCTGGCAGACCGGCACAGAGAGTGCTATTCACCCGAACGGGGATGTCAATCCCAAATAGATCTATTTATAACATTTCGGCGCTCAGTAAGCGCCCACCTCCAACCGCACATATATCACAAATTAATTGACAATCATGAATAATAGCAAAGAGGTGTTATCGCAACTTAGGCAAACACCGTAATCAGATAAAATATACACTAGCGTCCAAATTTATAAAACAAGCATGTTTCTTCACCACAAAAGTTGTAAATCAATGATATAGTAAAATAGGGGCTATGAACACACCATGTGAATAGACTGATGTATATGAATCAAGTGAATGGAAATGTCACGGATAAGACCGAATGCAACCTAATTAAATATAGGCCGTATGAGTACAATGTACTTAATAATACAACATCATAAGTTATATAGTTACACCACCACATAATAGTCTTTGTTTAGTCTTAAATGTCAAAACAATGTTTAAACCGTACTTTATTGAATAAAGTTGTTTATATTTGTATCCGTAATAATACATGTTTTAATATTATTATCGATTATCTAATGATATTATATAATTGGTTTAATTGTTTTTATGAAATAGTGCACAAAAGTAAAAAATAGTGCATATGGTTTTATAAACCTAATATCTTTATCGTTTAAACTCCGTTTTTCACGTTATTTATATACATGGCTCCGTAATAAGAAAATGTATCCAAATATTATATGTATAATATTTATGCCCCTGATGAACAGTAGTTTTAATTGTTTTTATAAAATTATATAAAACTACTTTTATATAATTAATCGTCGTAACCTTCCAAAAGTTATAACTTACTCATATTTAATCTGTTTCGCTTGTTCTTTATATGTATGGATTCGTATTTGAAAAGTCTAATTAAATTTTATATTTATAATATGGTTTGGTACTTGTAATGAACAGTTAACATAAGAAAAAGATTTTATAAAGAATAACTTTTTTATAACATAATAATTGAAATCGTATTTAATCGTATCTTGATCGTTTTAATTCGTTTTAATTTTTTATAACTTTAATCGTTGAAATCGTATTTTAATTGTATCTCATTCGTTTTAATTATGTTTTTAGTGATTCTTATGTTCATGTCTTCGTAATTAAAACCTCTACTTTTATAAAAATACTTTTTAACTTAAACTTGTAAATAACGTATCATCTTCAATTTAAATCCATTTTTTGAGTTTATTACATGTTTAGATTCCTCATGAAAAGTATTATCTTTATAAAATATCTCCCTTAATATATCAGATCTGAAACAGTGAATATTTTTATAAAATAACTTTTATAAAAATAATTTTATACATTTAATTATTGTAAACTTAAAAATGTCATATCTCCTTCGTTATTGCTTGGTTTTTCAAGTTTCTTATATGCTTACGATCCTTGTGATAAATGCTAATTAAATAAAATATAAAATGTATACCATTATACACGAACTCAAATAGTAGGTTTTTATGTTCGTACATGTTTTATATACTTTTCACTTTGCTAAACCATTACAAGTCCTTTAACTTATTAAATAGCATAACTTGATATAATTTGTGTCCTCTATAATATATCCATGAATATGTCCAAGTATGGCAAGTCCTTATGATATTTGTACATAACTTTTGTAGATAAACTTTCAATACAAATTAATTTACAAACTAAACCTATAAATTAATTTA
>BQNB010056911.1:0-19572 GCA_026074375.1 Tanacetum coccineum
AATTAAAAATGATGAATAATTAATTTAATATTTTTATTAAATAAATACTGATAACTAAAAACAAATTTAATTATTTTTGTATGTTCGCGTTGTATGTTGTTCGTATAATCTTTGCAGCGCTGTTTTAGCCCTTTTCGGCTCGTTTCTAGGTCTCGGGCAAAACTAAAAAGTTGTCAGGAATTTCATTTTACATCAAATTGCTTTAGAGTCCGAGTAATAAAAACGTGCTTTAGATGGTCGTTCTTATAAGTCAAGCCAGACCCTAAAAGTCACAGGGTAAGATAGTTATCTAAAGTTCCGAAAATTACCGGATGTTACAAGAGACTTTGGTGTTAAATAGATCATTAGACCCTTTATTTGGAGATTACATAGAACTAAGCGATCTTAATGTACCATTAGAGCTTAGGAGAGATCAAGTTGATGATTTAATGCCTACCATTGAGGAAGGTGAGGTATTTGACGAATTTAGAGCTAGGAATGATGCTAGAATGGTTAGCGAAATTTTTGGATATCCTAGTGATTGCGACCACGATAGGAAGATCCATATTGATTGTGCCCACAACTTGAAGTTTGCTTGCATGATAGGTTTTGAATTTTTACACACTAATTTTTTCCCTATCTTGTACGTAAATGTGATGTCCAAAATTTTTTATAATTCTATAATGAAGGACAAATTGGAATACAAGGGAAATAATGTAGTTGGAGCCTTAATGAACATACCTATCTTTGTTGAAACTTTTTCTATATTAACAAATTTTGCAGTTTTAGAAGATATGGATGCTTATCGTGATGAAGGAATGGGCGATGTTATTTTTGGCGAACCATTTTTGAGAGAAGTTGGAACTAATGCAAGACGGTTTGAAGGAATGATTACCATTTACAATGGTAATGAAGAAGTTACTTACCAAATGGTGCGGTCACATCTGAGGTTTAAACGCCACACTAATAAACAATGCAACAAGATCCCGCCATTACTAAAGGTGAGTGAAGAAGATAAGATGAATAGGATCTCGCACTCGTACCAAAAGCTCAAGAGTTTCTACAGGGGGTCTTGAACTTAGGACCTGGATATGTCCGAGATGCGAAGATAGAAGAATGGCTCACACGCGGGCACATAAGCGCGCATGAGATGGTGTGAAGAAAGCTGGAAGGAAAAAGTCTAACTTAAAGACTAGCTGAAAGAAAAGTGCTTCCCGGGAGATAACCAGGAATACGGCGTATCTACTCTAGACATCAATACGACGTATCTGCTCCATACCATATGGCGTATTGAATGTCTGGACGTTATCAGTCCTTTATTTTTATGCACTTTAAACATTATTGTCAGTTCTGTCAATACGACGTATTCATGCACATGATACAACGTATTCAACAGACTGACCCGTATTTAGATACTTTTTATGTCACACCCCGCCAAGGCGGAATCGCAAGGCATGATCAATAGGCATCATCACAACACAAGGCGTCAAAATAGAGAAAACTAAAAATGACTTTCAATAAACTTCAAGATCCAAAGCGTGTTATGACAACGCCCAAAACAAAAATCCAACATATAATGCATGAAGAACAAAACATGACAAGTTCAAATGAAAACTAAAACAGATAAATCATAGACTCCGCATGCAAGCCTATGGTCCAGCTAACTCCTCTTCCTAACTCTTCACACGTTTTGCTCACCTGAAAATGATGCTAAAAACGTCAACATAATTGTTGGTGAGAGTTACAGGTTTAAGACTCACTTATGACACCGCGATCAACAAAAACAACATTTACGAACATATATGCTTGGCTATTCTATCACAAAATAAATTCACATATATCTGGGGTGGATCGTACCCCTCCGTCCCATAATATCTCCGCGCAAGACTGACCCACTTGACTAGCTAAGTCCGTTCGGGTCTCACACAAGGTCATGTCATCCTCACATACACATGCCTTACCACAATTCATATCACATAGCAATAGCACATAGCAATCATATAGTTCGACACTTAAAAACACATATCACAGTTCATAATTCAAAAATAGTTTTGCATCATTTCCATCCCAAAATATAAGTAAAAAGTGGGACTGTAAAACTCACCTGATGCAAAGCAAATTCCAATTCCTTCACTTAATCTTGCAAAGAATCTAAACAAAACAATACACACATATGTTACCATCGATTAGGTCACACACCCAAGTCGATGTAACAATCACAACGATGGATACTCTATATCCTATCTTGATTCAACTCTTCTATATACTCCTCATACTTGCTAACCTCAAGTTACCTCACAAACTTTACTTCTCAACTTTCTGCTTTTTACTCAGTTTTTATAGTCACAAGATGACTCTATATAAAATACTTAAACACCTAATTGATTATTCTCCTTAAATCCTATATCTCCCTAATGAGTTGTGAGCTTCTATGATTTTTGGATAAAAATAATAGTGAGTGTAACCATTTTTTAAAAATTCGTCATCACAAATCACCCAGATTCGGATCTGAACGCATACCAAAAAGTTTGACTTCATTAGACACACTTAAACAATGAATTAGCCTTAGCCCTTTGAACTGAAGTTAATAGACACATGAAATATGATCTCTGTGTTTTGGAAACTCTAAATTCGAATTTTAAATAGGGTTTTTACTCCTCGTAATCTGACCCGTATTTACTGTTTTAACAACTTTTTTTTAAAAATCATTTAACTAACTTCCCGGACTCCAAATCGCGCGAGGCCGGACTTTTTGAAAAGTAGACTCTCCGAACTTATAAATAACCTTAATAAAATAAATGTTTCATTAATCCATCACAGATATATTCATCAAACAATTTTGAAAAAGGATTTAGAAAACATTACCTTAACTCTTGAAAATCAAAACCCTAAAAAATTTTGGGTTTCCCTTTGTTCTTTGTGTTGTTCGACCGGCCAAGGAGAGAGGAGAGGAGAAAAAAGTGATTTTTGATTAAGTTATGATTTGTATTTATAGGCTTAGGAAAAGATAATTACCAAAAACAAGTTGTAATCAAATTGGGATTCTTTCCCTTTTTTCCTTGTTCGGCCGATCCACACAACCACCCTTTTAATTATATTTTTTTCTTTTATTTATTTATTATACATTTACTTTAATTCCAAGTAAAAACCTTTAAATATTTTGCTAAACCTTGAACTTTCTAACTAGTTTTCAAACTAACCTTCGATTCTAACTATTTCTAAAAATAGAAAGCACTCTAAAATCTATAAAATACTAAACTAATATATACAATATGAATTACATATACATAGTACGTACACAGAATATTACGTACACGACATTTGAAACTACACAAAGCTTTCAAATGATTTCATTTCCACAAGTACCATGATTCATCACTCATGTACTTCCATCTCATACACATATAAAACACATAAAACACATAATGACACACATAAACTGAATTATACAGGCTTTAACTAACCTGCTAAAATCTCATTTGTCACAGTATCCCCACCTTTAGGAAATCTCGTCTCGAGATTTTAACCATTAGTCTCGACAATAGAATTCCCAAACAACTAGGGATACTTAGCCTTAATATGATCCTCACGTTCCTAGGTAAACTCTGGTCCATGCTTGGAATTCCATCGCACTTTCACGATAGGTATTTTACTACGCTTAAGAGTTTTGACCTCACGGTCCATAATCTCTAAAGGCTCTTCTACAAAACGTAAGGTCTTATCTACCTTAATCTCATCCAACGGCACATGCAAATTTGCATCAGCTAAACACTTCTTTAGATTCGACACATGAAACATGTCATGCACACTACTCAGTTCTTCAGGTAATCTCAACCTATATGCCACAGGACCAATTCTCTCGAGGATCTCGAAAGGTCCTACAAATCTTGGAGCTAACTTTCCTTTCTTTCCAAACCGCACTACACCTTTCCAAGGTGAGACTTTCAACATTACATGACCACCAACTTGAAACTCTAAAGGTTTCCTTCTATTATCTGCGTAGCTCTTCTAACGATCTCTAGAAATCATAACCACTTTATCAGTTGTTTCTTGCACCAACTCCGGTCCAATTAATCTGCTATCTCCTATCTCTGCCCATAATACCAGTGACCTACACTTCCTTCCATACAACGCCTCAAAAGGAGCATAACGAATGCTCGAATGATAGCTATTTTTATAGGAAAATTCAACCAATGCAAATGGAATATTTCAACTTTCCACAAAATCAATCACAATCGGCTCTTGCATATTCCTCTAACTTTAGTATTGTACGCTCGTTTTGACCTCGTTCTGAGGATGATAAGACCGCATCATATCTAAGCGTTTCACATTGCTTTTTGCATCGTTTGCCAAAACCTTGACGTAAAACATCCATCCCTATCAGAAATAATCGATGTTGGTACACCATGTCGTGCAACAATCTCATCGATGTACAACCTTGCTAACTTTTCCATACTATAATCCTCTCGTATTGCCAAGAAATGCGCCGATTTGGTCATCCTATTAACTATGACCCAAATCGCATCATGACCACTACTTGACCTTGGCAACTTTGTTATAAAGTCCATAGCTATTTTCTCCCACTTCCACTCAGGTATCTCAGGTTTTTGCAATAAACCTGATGGTCTTTGATGCTCCGCCTTCACCTTTGCGCATGTCACACACTTGCTAACATAAATAGCAATCTCCTTTTTCATACCCGGCCACCAATACATGTCCCGAAGATCATAGTACATCTTGTCCGCTCATGGATGCACAGAGTACCTCGTCTTATAAGCTTCGTCCATGATCTTGGTTCTTACACCGCCCACTAATGGAACCCATATACGATCTATATAGTGTAGGCTTCCATCCTCTCTCTTTTCCATTTGTTGGTCCGTACCATTCAATCCTGTGGAAAACTAGAAGGGGGGTTGAATAGTTTTCTTTATTATTAGTTGCCTTTTAAAACTTGTTTAAAACTTTTTGCGAAATGGTTAGGATGTTGATATTTGATTATGATGTAAGAGATATAAAATGCAAGTAAAAGAGAGAGTATAGAAAGCGATAACCGGGACACAAGTATTTATAGTGGTTCGGCTACAAGGACACCTTCCTTGCCCTACTCTACTCCCCGAGTCACCTACTCGAGAGTTTGTTAAACACTAGTCACCAATTCTTTTTGCCGGTGGAAACGCTCAACAACGTTGGTTCCACTTCCTTTTATGATACAAGATATCACCGGATTCTATCACACGATAGAATCAATAGCAAAACTACTATACTTGGTAATACTAACTAAACAAATGATATTCACAACTATAAACTACAGCAAGATGATCTTGAAGGAATGATGGAGATCGAACACAAGGTACTTGTGACTTGGTCGTCTCGAACTCGTATTTGGCAATTTCTTCTTTGAAGGAAATTACCTACACAAGACTAAAGAAAGATATACAAGAAATAGAGAGAAAGATCAGATGATTAGAAAGTATTTCAGATGAGAAAGGTGTGTCAAAACATGAGAAATGGCTTGGTATTTATAGCTAAAAACTTTACTGTAGCCCGGTTCTTTCGGTGCTATTGAAGAAGGGCACCGGCCTATAGTAACCAAATCCGAATTTTGATTTGCAAAATCTTGAGAGATCATGTGTAATCTTGTAAGATTGCCCTTGGATTTGCTGCATTTGATTAGGTCATGAATGATGTAATTAATCTAGAGTGTAAAAACATTTTGTGTATAAAATCATACACTTTTTTGTGACACTTTGTGTTTTTCTACAAGATTAAGTTTTTAGAGATAGTAAGAGATTTGAGAATGATGTTTTTACTATGTTTTGTCATTAATAAAAAACTTTTGCTAAATCTAGGAAGTTCGTAGATATCATTTGTTACCGGTTTATTTGTATTAACATTCTCCCCCTTTTTGTTGATGACAAAACATAGTCTTAAAATGCAAGAGATTGATTTACTGGTTTTAGATGTATTTTAAACTAGTTCTTTCTCCCCCTTTTTGTCGAAACAAAAAGATGGAATGCTTAGTATGTAAATCGAGAAGTTTGGCAAGACGGAAAGCTCCCCCTTGAAAAATGCTAAGGTAGCTACAAAACAAATATGTTAGAAATAATGAGAGGTGCTCCCTCTTGCTTTATGAGTACCTACAAAGAAAAGTTAGATATCTAAGAAATAGAAAAACACACTGTAGTACCGGCTAGCCGGTTTTGTTCTGTCAATAGAACCGGCTTGTTGTCGGACAGAACCGGCTGACTTATAAAAAGTTAAAGTCCACGAATTTTGAACATAATTTTAAATGATAATGAGATAACAATTGATATAGCACAACTATTTTTTATTAGAGATAGCATAAAAGACATTGCAATAAGACAAAGAGAGCAAGAGATTCTTAACGAAAATTCCTAATGGATCTATTATTTTGTTCTACTTCTTAAGTATTATTATTAGATGTTGTGTGTGATAAAATTTAGGCGGTCAAGAATGTGATTGAGAATAAATCTCATTTCTCCTTGGAGATTGTCAACTAAGACTTGAGTTCTTTGGTAATGTTCACAAAACATTTCATGGGTGAGCATGGGAAAAGGATTATTAGGTCCTAATGGCGGAAGTGGTAGGACGATTGAAGGTAAATTTGGTGAACATTGCGGTGGAAATGATGGGATAGGTGGTTCCAAGTTTGGAGTTGGCGAGGGGAAGGTTGTATCAATGGGTGGAATAGGAGGAGGTTTATTTGCCATTTGTTCAATAGTGTCAAAAGATGGTCGAGGTGGTGGAGGGTTAGTAGTTGATGGTGGGAGATCATCAAGAGTTTCAAGGAAAGCTTAGGGAGAGGCTGGTGAAGTGGAGAACAATAGTTCTATGGGATCAAGGTTGATGGCAAGAGGTGATGTGAGCTTAGATGGTTGGGTAGGTGTCGGTGGAGGTGAAGTCAAAGGTGGAGGTGTTGATCTAGGAGTAGTCAATAAGTCACTATTGTGATGAGTTGGTGAAATAGGAGAAGTCAAGATTGGAGAAGTTGGTAGAGGACCCGAAGTATAGGCCGATGGAGGTGAGAAGGGTTGATAGGGAGGTGATGAAGTTTATGGATTGTTGAAGCAACATGGCCTTACACTTATCCTAGTGGTTCTCTTTAAATTGGATTTATTTTCTTTAGGCATTGTGAGGGAGAATGATGAGAATGAAGTTACAAATCACTTCCTTTTATAGAAGAAGATGAAGGTCAATATTAATGCATTACTTGTTAATGTTGATGTAATCTAATGATTAGATTTACCCTAAAGTCAACCTCTAACCCTAGGGGCTGATTGATGTGATGTGGAGGGAAAATTTGAAATGAGTTTTGTAAAATTCGTATGAAAAAAAATGTCATACAGTTCAGGAGGTTCCGCCGGTGCTATTCAACAAAGAGCACCGGTTTGAAACTTGAATGGCACCGCTATAACACCCCCATTTTTTGACATATAGCAGCGAAAGCTAATCTGGGGTATTATTTCATAGTACAATAGTCATAATCATAGAAAACGGATCATAAAGAGACGTTTTAGAAAAAAGTTGTTATCATTCATTTATTCATCAAAGTTTTTACAAACAGAGGTCCCAAAATCTACAGGAAATCAAAAAGTTTGAATGATAACAGTTTAGCCATCTTCAAGTCCATGCCACTCCATGCCATATGATGCTCAGTTACCTGAGATAAACATGCTAAAAAGTCAATGATGCAGGGCATGTTCGAGCTCCGACTCCTCTGGCTTAGCCGTCGGTTCTTCGGTCAACACGTGAAGTCAAGTGTTTAATTATTTTGAAGAGATTGAAGGGGAAAATGACAATTTATAATTGTCAATCTATCTTTTTTAATATTATTATTTTTGTTAAAGATATGTTTAGATTTTAGGAATTAATTTGTTTCTTTATTTGAAAGTCAAAGATTGTATTTGACTTTCTCTAGTCAAAGATTGTATTTGACTTTCTTACCCTATAAATGTAATAGGTTTAGGTGTTGGAAAGAAGATGATGAGTTTATAGAAAAAAGAGAGTTTTCTCTTGAAGTCCCGGTTGGGCACCCTTTGAGGGTTTATCGAATTCCTTGTTCTTTGTTGTTTGTGTGGTTTCTTGCATTCACAGCGATAATCGCCATCATTTGGTATCAGAGCTGCTAGGTACGAATGCCGGAGTGTTGTCGGGGGTGGTAATCGTAGAAACGCCTGCTGAGGAACCGATCCCGATCCGTGCGACGTGGAAAGCCATTTGGTTACATAGCTCGTAGATTCGCCGACCGAGGCAACGACTCGACTAACCAATGAGGACCATGTGTCGTAGGGAATGAAGACCTCCTTACAAAAGTAAAGGAAATTCAAGACGGATTCCAAAATCAAGCTAACCGTAGAGTCGCCGAATGAGGCAACGGCACATAGTGAGGATGATGTCACTTCACCTTCAAGATCATCGAATGGTTGGCATGATGGAACGTGATTCTCTAAAGAGAAGCCGTGTTAAAGAAACGAAAGGGGGGTTAGAAAGTTTCAGAGTTTGAGACTTGGAAGGATAAAACTCGAGGACGAGTTTTTTTCAAGAGGAGGAAGATGATGAGTTTATATCAATAGAGTGTTTTCCTGAAGTCCAGTTGGCACCTTTGATGGTTATGAAATTCCTTGTTCTTTGTTGTTTGTGTGGTTTCTTCCATTCACAACGATAATCGCCATCAGTCAACACAATGGTTGAGTGAAATTCATAGGTTTATAATAAACAGTTTGAATGCAGTTTAATAGTGGGTTACGTTGTTATACACCCATAGTTTGTAATAATTGCATGAATGTACAATTATCATAGAAAACATTATTATTGCCCTAAGCTCATGACACCGAAGCCTTAGGTTAATCAATAATCGCAAGTAATTGTCCCAACGGGTATCTTTGCCAAAACACCCGTAAAGTTATTCAAATGTGTGCTATTGGTTACTGACAATCTAGGTACACCAACGTGGAAGTCCAATCCCAAATAGATCTATTCACAGCATTCGCCCTCACTCCGAAGAGTAATTAACGATTCATGATAATGGGGTATTAATGGCAAAAGTAGGGACTTAGGCAATAATGTATCAGGATAGCATACAGAAAAATACTTGCATTCATAGTTTATAGCATGTATCCCCCTCGCGGGTTTATAAAACATTTAAAAGATTAAAATGCGAGGCTATAAACTTACCTTAATAGTATAGGGAAATCTGATTGATGGCAAAAGTATTTGAAATGAATGTAACGACTTCGTCACACAACCTGGGTAACATGTCAAGTCTTAGTTTGATTGAGTATGTTTTATGTCATAATGAAATATCATTTTTGATTTGAATTTATTATGGAAATATTGTATCACTGTTCGGGCTATCATAATCCAGAGGCCACGCATTATTGTTTGAGGAGCCAGGGCACTTTAAATCGTAAACCCAACAAACTCGTCAAAAAAAATACCCAAATTGAACCCCTCAAATGAAATTCCCTAGTATCGTGATACGATAAGATTTCAAGTTTCTTCAAAAGCTAGCTGATGATAAATTACGTTAATTATTTAATGTAATTGATTTTATAAACGTCGATCGATGATTAATAACGATAAATGTATCAGGTTTTAATAAAATCAAGTTTTATAATATTTTTATAATTCTAATAAAAATATAATATTTTATATTTTTAAGAATGTCAAATTGGCAAAAATAACCCTTGGATTATAATTATTTACATAATTAACCATTATATATAAAGTATATAATTTAAATCCCTCAACTTTAAGATTTGGAAAAAATAACCCTTGGAGTTATAACTTTCATAAAATTACATTTTCAGCCCTTGTAGTTAATAATTTTCAAAAGTTACAATATATACCCCTATGCATGGAAACTTTTACAAAACTATTCCAAAATCTATAATAATGATATTTTTCAATATAGAAAGTAATTTGTAGGTTATAGCTTATTAAAATAAGCTAATATGAGTTAGGAAAAATAGCTTTTACAAGCTTATAGCTTTTAAAAATGGTTTTCGGGTTCAAAATCATAAAATGGGTTCATTTGGTTTGAAAAATTAATCCAATGGTTTAGGGCTTTTAAGACTTGATAAGATACTTATAGGAATGTTTAATATGCTTATAGGAATAGCTTATAGTAACATCTTATGAGATTAGCTTGTGGTTTTTGAAAAAATGGCATATTAGGGTTTTCAAGGGTTCGTTTGGTTTTAAAATTTTGTACACGCATGGTTTTGAGTTCAAAGCTTTTAACAAGAGTTCTAATATGATTATAAGAGATATATTAAGGATTTAAAATAGAGTTTAAGCTTATAGAACCTGAGTTTGAGCTTATTGCTTTGAAAACGGGTCAAAAATGGGGTTTTGCACTCGTACGCCTAGAATAACAACTTCAGGGCTTCTTTTCTTGGTTTCTTTGCTTCACTTCTGATCTTGGGACTTCTATTGATGTTCTTGATCAGCCTTGGGACTCCATTGATGGTTTGATAGAAAGATTGAAGGTGTGAGTTTGAATGAAAGGGTGCACCCCCTTTTATAGGTGTGAAATCCCCTTGGAGCCCAAGTTAAGGTTTAATTAGTGTCAAGTCTACTAAGATCTGAGTAAGAGAGGCTATGAATGTGAGTATGAGAGGCTAGAGAAGTAGGATTGCAAGGTGGATGGGTGTTTGTGGTGGTTTGTGGCCGCGGTTAAGAACAAGCAACAAGGAGGTGACAAGACCTCCTTGGTGACCAAGTAATTCAATTGAGGTGCTTGTAAGCTGCTTAGGGTTGAAGTAGGTGACTCATAGTGGTGCTTGGTTGCTTGGTTGGTTTTCAAAATGGGTAAAAATGGAGGGAAAATAGTATCGGGTAGGTTTAGGGCTCATTTAGGGTTTTTAGTATTTTAATTCGTGTTAGGGCTAGGGTTTAAGATAGATTAAGGTTTAGGATTAGTGTTAGGATTATGTTTTAGTGTTTAGAGCTTAGTTTTAAGTTTTAGAGCTTAGTTTTAAGGTTAAAGAAAAATTAGGGTTTAGGGTTTTGTTTTTGGGAAAATTACATCTCACCCACTTTCAACATCAAAACATAAAATCAAAAAACTCCCCTCACCCCCCACCATAACAAAAATTCCTTCAGCCTCAAAAAAATCAAAAAAAAATTCCAACAAAAATAAAAAAATAAAGGGTTTGGTTTATGGTTCGGATTAGGGTTTTGAGATTAAAAACGTGTACAAGTGATTGAAATAGAGGGAAATGTTGTTTAAAAGTTTAGCATTGCTTGCTTGTAACTTAAGTTGATTAGTTTGTACGAAATTTGTAAGAAAATTTAAGGTAAAATGGCTTATTTGGATTTGTGCTTTAAAGACTTGTACATTGTGCTTTAAGGTGCTTATACCTTATTTTGGAGGGAATCTGGAGGGAAAATATAATTCAAATATTATGTATTGATGCTTTAAAGGCTTGTACATTCATTTTATATGTATACACTACATATGATTAGGGTCTTGATATAAACATTAACGTTTAATGCTTGTTTTGAAATAACGTTTTGAAAAGTACGTTAAATGGATAATGTACTTGGTAAAAATGATATTAAGATATAGACTTGACATATTAGGATGTTTACATGATATAAACATAGATATAGATGGCATAGGTAGGTTGTGTGAGCTCGTTTATTTTAGTTATGCAAGTTACGTTGCATAATGGAATAAAGTGAAAAATTTCCCTGTATAAAGGTGGTATATAAAGATGTTACATTGAATCTAATTTAATAGATGGATATTAAATTGCATCTAATTTAATAGATGGGTAATTACATTGATGAAAATTACGGGTTGTTATAGTCCCCCATCCTTACAGAAATCTCGTCCCAAGATTTAATTGGACTTGGAAGTGATATTGGAAAATAGATGAGGATATTTGGCACGAATTTCATCTTCGCGTTCCCACGTAAATTCTGGTCCTCTGTTAGAGTTCCATCATACTTTGATTATAGGAATACGACTTTGTCTTAGTTTCTTGATTTCTCGATCCATAACTTCCATTGTTTCTTCCACAAAGTTGAGTTTGACATCGAGCCGAAGCTCTTATATTGGAATGATGAGAGATTCGTTAGATAAGCATTTCTTTAGATTAGAAACGTCAAAAGTATTGTGGGCATTTTTGAGTTCTTCGGGAAGCTCAAGTTTATATGCCACTGGACCAATCCGTTTAAGGATTTTGAATGGTCCAATGTACCGAGGGTTAAGCTTTCCTTGCTTTCCAAAATGAATGACACCTTTTCGAGGTGACACTTTTAACATAACACGATCTCCAATTTGAAATTCTAAAGGCTTTCGCATGACATTGGCGTAACTTCTTTGTCGATCTCTTGCAGGCTACAAGCGTTGTCGAATTTGTACTATCTTTTCAGTGGTTTCATGAATTATTTCTGGTCACGTGAGTTGAACATCTCCAACTTCAGCCCAGCAAACAGGTGATCTGCATTTTCAACCATAGAGTGCTTCAAATGGTGTTGCCTTAATACTGGCGTGGTAATTGTTATTGTAAGAGAATTCCACCAATGGCGTCTTTCCTACCCTTTTCCAAAGTCTATAACACAGGCTCGAAGCATGTCTTCGAGTGTTTGGATGGTTCTTTCACTTTGTCCATTGGTTTCAAGATGATATGCTGTACTCATGTCTAATTGAGTACCCAAGGCACTTTGTAATGATTGCCAGAATCTGGATGTGAAGTGACTGTCATGATCCAAGATAATGGATATTGGCACACCATGCCGAGAGACTATTTCTTTGATGTATAACCTTGTAACGGTTTCCATACCATCTGTCTCTCGGGTAGGTATGAAATGTGCGGATTTTGTAAGGCGATTGACAATGACCCAAATTGTGTCGTATCCGTTTGATGTTTTAGGAAGTTTTGTAACGAAGTCCATTGTTATTCTTTCCCATTTCCACATAGGAATCTCTGGTTGTACCAGTAAGCCGGATGGCTTCTGACATTCTGCCTTAACTCTAGAACATGTCAAATATTTGCCAACATATTCCGCTATGATTGCCTTCATGTTAGGCCACCAATATAGTTTCTTTAGATCCTGGTACATTTTGTCAGAACCTGGGTGAATGGAATACTTCGATTTATGAGACTCATGAATGATTAAGTCGCTTAAACCACCAAAAAGTGGTAGCCAACTTCGATTTTTGATACAACGAGTTCCATCAGCACAAATTTCAAATGATTTGTCCATCCCTCATAGGTTTTCAGCTTTGATGTTTTCTTCCTTGATTACTTTGGTTTGAGCTTCGAGGATTTGAGTTGGTAATTTTGGGTGAAGGGTCATGATCAATGATCTGATTCGGAGTTGTTCCTTCCGGCTTAAGGAATCTGCTACGACATTTGCTTTTCCAGGATGGTAGCGGATCTCATAATCGTAATCTGCAAGCAATTCTAACCAACGGCGTTGCCTCATGTTTAATTCTTTCTGATGAAGAATATGTTGAAGGCTTTTGTGATCAGTGAAAACTGTACACTTTGTGCCGTATAGATAGTGTCTCCAGATTTTAAGAGCGAATACGACTGCTCCTAATTCAAGATCATGAGTGGTGTAGTTTTCTTCGTGAGACTTGAGTTGTCGGGACGCATATGCAATGACTTTTTCTTTTTGCATTAATACTGCTCCCAGACCTTGAAGAGATGAATCACAGTAAACGAAAAAGTCATCGTTTCCTTCTGGTAATGTTAAGATTGGAGCTTCACAAAGTTTTTGTTTTAACAATTGGAAAGCCGTCTCTTGATCTTTTTCCCAGATATACATCTTGTTTTTTTGGGTTAATTTAGTCAAAGGCTTTGCAATTTTTGAGAAACCTTGGATGAATCTTCGGTAATAGCCGACGAGTCCAAAGAATTGATGAACTTTCGTGGGTGTAGTGGGAGATGCCTAGTTCTTAACTGCTTCAATCTTGGTGGGGTCAACATGAAGTCCTTGACTATTAATTAAGTGTCCAAGAAATTGCACTATGCGGATCTAGAAATCACACTTGGAGAACTTGGCATATAGTTTCTATTTTCTGAGTAATTCTAAGATTATTCTCAAATGATTTGTGTGTTCTTCTTCGTTACGAGAGTAGATGAGAATATCATCTTGTCCAAGTATGGTTTACATACGCGGTTCATGAGATCCATGAATACAGCAGTGTGTTAGTTAAACCAAATGACATAACTTGAAATTCATAGTGTTCGTATCTTGTTCTGTAAGCAGTCTTAGAAATATCTTCATCCCTCACTCTCAGTTGATGATAACCTGATCTTCGATCGATTTTTGAGTAGACACTCGAACCTTGAAGTTAGTCGAATAAGTCATCGATTCTGGGAAATGGGTAACGATTCTTTACAGTAAGTTTATTCAACTCCCAGTAATCGATACACATTCTGAAAGATCCGTCTTTCTTTTTAACAAATAAGACAGGAGCTCCCCAGGGTGAAGTACTTGGTCGTATAAAACCTCGGTCTGACAATTCTTGAAGTTGATTAGATAGTTCCTGCATTTCTGAAGCAGCTAATCTATAAGGTGCGCGGGCTACAGGTGCTACTCCGAGAATTAGATCGATTTGGAATTATACTTGGCGAATGGGAGGGAGGCCAGGTAGATCTTTAGGAAAAACTTCTGGGAATTCTCTAGCTACGGGAATATCTTCTAATCTCTTCTCGTCTGACTTCTTCTTCTCTGTTACTTAGATCATGAAAACTTGACAACCTCAGGATATGTATCGTTCGGTTTTTATACAAGATATGAGATTTAGTCGGGTCTTACTTCGGTCACCTCAAATGATCAAAGTTTCATCGCCAATAGGAATGTAAACGAATTTCTCATCACAGAGAATTTTGGCATGATACTTGGACAACCAGTCCATACCGATGACAACGTCGAAACTACCGAGTTTAATCGGTATGAGATCGATTTTGAAAGATTGATTTAGCAAGGTTAGGGTGCAACCCTGGATAACGGTGTTTGTGCTTACTAGGTTTCTGTCAGCCATTTCGATATCGTAAAAGGTATCTATTGTAATAGGCGGGATATTTAGCATAGAGGCAAGAGATGTGGATATGAAGCTTTTATCGGCTCCGGAATCAAATAATACTCTAGCTAAATGCTGGTTTAGGAGAAACATACCCGTAACTACGTTCGGGTCTTGATGAGCATTCCTATCTCTTAGCATGTAGGCTCTTTGGTATGTGTTTAATTACACATACCTTTTACCTTTAAAAACAAGCTAAAATAACCAAAAAAGGACTTAAAATGCCAAAAATATGCTTGTTTTGCTAATTGTGTTGTGTAGGAACGGATATCTAAAAAAAGGACGAAAAAAACGAAGCCTACGGAACCAAGCATCGTAATGGAAAACATAGGAAAAAGGACAAAGTTAAGTCGAAGCCAAAGTATCCAAAAAGTCAACAGTCAAAAGTCAAAGCCACAATAGAAGAATACTTTTAACGCAGGATCAAACCCGAACCCATCTGATGGGCCAGCAAGCCCATTAGTTATATCACAATGAAGACCAATGGGCCTAAGATAAATACAAAAGCCCATTGTGTGAATAATGAAGAGTTTTACAACTATATAAGACCATTGGTGCCCGAAATCCAAGCCCACGAGCCAAGAAAGGCCCAAAATCAGCCCAATTGCCTTTTAAATAAACCCCACAAGAAACTACAAGGATTATAATGCCGATTTGATAGACAAAGAATTGAAAACAAGGGGAAAATGCTGCCAGCAGATTTCTTGATCTCACAAAAAGACCCTCTTTTGCAATCCCATACTAACGAACTTGAGGGGTGTGTTCTTTGCCCATATTCCAAAATATAAAAACATAAGATGAAAATATTAAGAAAAGAGAGAGATCACTTTTATGGGAGGACAAAAAAGTTGCCAAGGTTCCCCCACAAGTTTAGAACCTTTATATACATTGTACATCTCTCGCGTAAGAGGTTTCCCGCAAACACATAACACCCCAAACCTGTCACTTTCATACTTCGTTGACTCCCCCCACAAGCCATCCAAACCGCCACAAACCTAAAACCTCACCCCCGCACATGGAAGTGCAGCTGGAGCAATCCCTAAATCCCCCCATCCGACTCAATGGTGGAAATTTCTTTCTATTGAATGGGAAACAGCGATCAAAACCAAGGGCCTGGATTCTTTAGTGTTTATACATAACAAAAAGCACACAAGACTGCGATTATGTCCGTCTATAAAGAGAAAGCACATTCATAAGAAGACAAAGGCAGAGAGAAGAGCCATATCCTCTTATTCTAAATAATCTTTGTAAATCCATTGTGGCAAGATGCAATGTAGTGTAGAACTCAGTTTAATAATTATGTTAAATGTCATGTAGATTTGTACTTGCATTTTTTTTTAAAAAGATTCAATAAAGTAAAATTTATGAGTTAACTTGTGTGATCCAAGTTTTCCATTTCAACTTATGTTTTAAGCTCATATAAGATTTCAGATAAGCATTTTACTAACTTGTTTTAAACTTTATACAAGAAAGACTAAAAGAGAAAAAGAAAAAAAAGAGTGCTTATTGGATGAATGGGCTGACATGGAAGGCTCATTGGGTTCTTAGTTTAGCTTATTCATAAGCTAAGGGTGTAGTTAGAGCTTAATTAGGCTTCATACACTCCTGTTTTGAGCCAAGGAATTCAGGTATACTCTCTTTTAAATTTATAGTGAGCTTAAATTACTGTAGCATTGCATATTGTATCTTAAGTTCTCTGCTTATTTTAGTCTTTTATAGGCTTATTTATTGTTGTTTATCGCTTAATAATGAGCCTTGTTAGTTGCTCTTGTTCATTTACTAGTCATTTCTTAAAACTGCTTGATATGTCGTATTTTTTATCTTTTGCTGTATTATGCTTATTGAAGTGCTTTATTTCCCATTTGCTTTTACTTTTATCCACTAAACATTACATCAAGATAACTTTGTTGTCACTTAAAAAATCTTGCTTAAATCAGTCATCTAAAACTCAAAAATCTTTTTCAAAACTAACGGGGTTTTGGTTTAAGTGATTTTGTGACCTTCAAAGTCAAAAATTAACTAGCAAATTGTTAAGGGGTCACTTATGTTTACCTTTAAAAATTATTATGAATTCGGTGAGAGTTAAAAGTTGATAGTAGATTTTATAAAGAGTTGTGGTTTGTTTTCTTAACTCCAGCACCATGACACTTTAGGAGATAAGTCAGGATAGCTTATTCTTAAGTTAGGGGCTTAGGACTTTGTTTGTGCTTATTTTGTGTTTAAACACACTTAATAGAGTGTGTTTAATGCAGCTGCAACCTCTAAAGGGTGCCTTGCACCTTTATCTTTGGCTTGTTGCCATTTGCATCAGCATAGGAACCAAGGTTTCCACTGACTTGTCACTTTTAGCTCTCAATTTAAGTTAGCAAATTAAGTAGTTAGAAGCTAGGATTTATGCTTGGCTACAGTATAGTTCTTCAGATAGCTATAGTTATAAATCAGATGCACTTGATTTTTCCATTTTGAGCTTATTTAGTAGCTTTTTAGCAAGTTTTTTTTAGTCCTTAGAAACAGCTTATAGATCAGGTTTTTAAGGTTTGGTTAGGTAGCTTATAAGTGGTAGAATTAGTTTTCAAAAGTTGAGTTTATAAGACAGTTAATTGAGGTTTTTGGCTTATCACAATTTTGTGCTTTTTAAATCATTTCCTAAGTTCAGCACTTTTATCTTCAAATTTAGTTGTTTTCTAGTATTCCTAGCACTTATCTCTTTTCATAATAAGTTCAAGCTCATTATAAGCTATTCAGAACACTTTCTAGCTTATTAAGTGCTTTTTAGTTTTTGATTTTAGTTCTTAGTTACTTATTAAGTGTGCCCTTGTGTCTGTCTTTGCTTATTCCTCATTGTACTTGCTTATTGTGTGCTAAAAGTCAAAAAGAAAAAGCCACATGTGCCTTTAAGCTCAATTTAAGCAAACTGCCATCTTTAGAGCCCTTTTCCAGCTTATTTATAAGCATTCACGAAAAGTTGTAGTTATATAAAATGACCACCTTCATGTGCTTAACAAGTTTGTATAAAAAGTTTTTCTAAAAAAAAAGGGGATAAGGGGAAACCCGGGTGAGCAAGACTCGAACCCGGGTCTCAACCCTCATCAACCTCTTTCCTACAAACACTCCTACCGATGTGCCCTTGGGACTTCTTCGTTAGAAGCCCAAGTGGTTATTAATATAACCACGTTTTTCCCATTAAGCCTTTCAGCCCTTGTGGGCTTATTCCTGGCTTATTTATAAGCCGTGGGTTCAAGTTGGCATTTTTCCTAGGATAGTTGTAGCTTAATCTATTTTTCTGTATTTTTTCGTAATTTTTACTGTTCATTTACTAATTTTTATAATTTATTTTCTTTTAAACTGTTTTTAATTCATAAAAAATAAATAAAAAGTCAAAAAAATATTTTTCTTTTTTAGATAATTTTATTTAGTCATGTTTTATTTAGGAAAAATAGAAAATTGTTCATAGGGTCGTTTTTGCAAAATCGTACTTTTTAAAGAACGGGAATTACCCCCGCTTTTGTTTTTTTCATTTTAGAGCCCGTTTTAACTCCGTTTTCGGTCTAGTCTTTTTCATTCTTCATTATTAGTCCCCTAGAGTAGATTAGAAGTAAAAATTTCTTTGTAGGGTTAATTTTTAAGATTTTAGGTTTTTGACCCCTTGTTCGGGATTCCTGCTCTCGTTTTTCAGTATAATTTCATAATTTTTAGGTTTTTCTCAATCGTTTTTGCTTATTATTGATTAATTTAGCTTTCTAAACTCCCAAATCATTAATCTCATTCAAACTCCAATTTTCCGACTGTATCGATTCTCAAGCACAGCCTCGCTGGGGATAAACGACCCGGGGATATTCTATACTACTTCTCGGTTTCATTGATTATTTTTAGATTATACTTATTATATATATTTTATTATATATTATATATATATAAAGAGGTGTAGTTTTGCAACAATCAAGCCTCATTGATACATTTACATTAATCACACTTTTGTATATCATCGTCATGTTATAACTTTTTTTGGCTAAATGGGAGTGTTACGGGTAGCCTCAGAAATAGTAGTATGATGGTGCTCGCGTGCGTACAGTGATGATTGTGTGCGTCTATTGATGTTTTGTTTCCCCATGCTTTTTTATACTGATGTGGTTACTATAAATCATAATTATGAACGGAAAGAGGCTGTGTTGAATTTCACCTGGTTTGATTAAAGCCGTGAATGTCCGCATTTTGGCCGAGCAAACCTTTAGGTTTGCACCCATGCTGGATGTTTCCGCTTTTCTCGATTACTGCCCACTCTGAGCCTCACCAAATGTTTACGACATTATGCAAGCTTAGCCGACTTCTTAAACATTGATTCGTCAAGTATTACTACCTGATACGTTGCATCTTAAAATAACATGTTTTGGTGATTCGTCAGGTAAAACCCTTTACGTTCAGTGTTTAAGATTCCTTTGTAGTTTATTGATTCGATATAAATATATATAATAAAATATATAAAATACCAAATAGTAATAGTATAGAGAGTATCCCGTTAGATAAGA
>BQNB010056911.1:23979-38453 GCA_026074375.1 Tanacetum coccineum
AAATTGTGTTTAACAAGTTAAAACGTTTATAATTACCGTTTAGTAAAACTGGCGTAACTTTCGCGTTTTAAGCCCGATTCTCGCGTTTCTTATGTCCATCTTTTCGTATTAAGACGGGTTATCGATATTTGACATTTTCATAAAATTTTCCCCCTGATGAACAGTAACTTTTACTGTTCATGACAGACATGAGTTTTATAAATTTCGTATTTGTTGTCGTAAAACCCGAAAATGTCGTATTTTATTCGTTATAGCTCCGTTTTTAATGATTCTTTCGAGGACGTTCTCGTATTTGAATGTTTTGAAAGTTCTATAATTTTATGAGGTTTACAAAAATATAACTTTCTGTCATGAATAGTAACTTTTATAAAAATAGTTTTATAAAAGTATTAATTGTCGTAAACTTGCGAAATTCATAACTCGTTCGTTATTAATTGAAAAATTACGATTCTTATCATTTTGGAATCCTAAAAATGTGTATTATTTATTAAAAATATCAACACTTGCTGTTTAAAGTTTTTATAAAAATGTTTTTATAAAAATTTATTTACGACTCCGTTTATTAACGTATAACTCGTTTTTAACGTAACTTTTTCGTTATTAATCCGTTTAACAAGTTTCTTACCTTTTCGGAATCGTCGTGAATTGTATTATCTTATAAAAATATATTACAAGTATACATATGTACGAATTTGGACAGAATGTTTACATTGCTTTGATAAGTCCATATTTAATCCTTGTTTCCATTATTTACCACTTTTGTATTTCACCACAATTCTTACAATTTATATATATGTATTATATCTTATATATATTATGTCCATAGTCCATAATTGTCCTTTTTGTCCAACATTACAAGTCTAACATATTGCTTGTAAAACATAATTTTCATAATTTATCCATTTTACTATAAGTTCATATATAGCCATTTTTCATATAAACCATAAGTGTTCAAGTTTTCTCCTCTTGATATAACTTCATTTTAATGATCATATAACCTTAATATAAGCCCATAATTAACCTTAACTTGACTTATGTATTTCTTTAACTTGAAACATGTTATGAAACCATAAAAACCCTAATTAACCCATAATCATGTTTACACCAAAACAACATGATACAATATTTTATCATCATTTTTAACATGATATATGCAATATCACAACATATATAAAAGTAATCCATGTGATCATTTCAAGTTTAAATCTCATTTTCAAGATAAAATCCTAAATGGTGATTTAAGCTAACATAGAATAACCATATGCATAAAAACTCATAAACTAAAAGCATAAAGGTTTAAAATAGACCTTATGATGTATGATGATGATGAGAAACAAATGCTAAACCCGTGTTTAGACTAGAAACCAAAGCTTGCACTTAAGAAAACCCTTATTTTCTTAATAAAAACCCTAGCTTCCTTTTCTTGATTAATACTTGCAAATGGTGATTCAATGGATGGAAACACCTTAGAATGTCTTAGAATAGATGTGTATAGAAGTGTATAGGTTGAATAAAATTTTGTATGGATTATGTTGGGGGCTTGGTTTGTGCCGTAGCATATGGAGAGACAAATGGAGGTGTTTTGTGATTTTTGGTAAGTGTTTAAGCATGTAAGTGATATCTCTCTTATGTAATGCATGTATATAAGGTGTAGGTCTTAGTCAAGGAGACATGGTAAGGTCCTAGGGATGGTCATTGGTCTTAGGAATGGGTTATTGGTCTTAGGGATGGGTCTATGAGTCAAAGAGACAAGGTATGGTGTGGCTTTAATGAGATATGATGTACATTGACCAAAGTGGAAGAGTTTCTTATATCACTTGTATCAATGGCCATAATTTCGGCAATGAGAGGATATATGTGATGTTGTTGACCAATTTTTATGTATTGGGTATAAAAGTGGGTATTTGTTGAAGCGTAGAAAAGTTTTGGTGGTTCCGGGAGTGCCTAAACGCATTTTATCGCGAAACGTATACACTTTACGTATCCGATAAAAATAAAATGAACAAAGTTAATAATTATTCTCAAAATAATTACTTAACCCTTGCTTGATGTAAACATTTAATTGTTTGATGCCCGTTTACATTGAACGCTAATTTTTAGCTTACGCGATTTAGCTTAACATTTATGATTTAAAGCAAATGCGTACAATACAAAAGGTACATTGTGGATTTATCGACGTCGTCAATGACTTGAAAACACAGGGTGTTATACCTTGACTAATGGAATACGGCTTCGCTTCAACCGTTTAACTTCACGATCTGTGATCTCTACACGTTCCTCGAAAACCTGGAAGCTTGTCATCAAAATGAATACCATCCAACAGAACGGCTAACGGTTCGTCGGCATAGCACTTCTTCAAGTTAGACACATGAAACGCATTGTGTACCCTGCTTAGCTCTTGCGGAAGCTCAAGCTTGTATTCCAACACATTGAATGGTCCGACATACCTAGGGTTTAACTTCTCCCATTTGCCAAAATGTACGACCCCTTTCCAAGACGAAACCTTAAGCACAACACTATCCTCAACTTGAAATTCCTTTGGCTTATGCTTTAAATCAGCGTAACTCTTTTGCCTATCACGTGTGGCTTGTATTCTTTGCTTGATCTGGATGATCTTCTCG
Source organism: Tanacetum coccineum (assembly GCA_026074375.1). Classification (NCBI taxonomy): domain Eukaryota; kingdom Viridiplantae; phylum Streptophyta; class Magnoliopsida; order Asterales; family Asteraceae; genus Tanacetum; species Tanacetum coccineum. The sequence continues at coordinate 26,601 of BQNB010056911.1, forward strand.
GTCGTTTCTTGAACTATTTCTGGACCGGTGAGTTGAACTTCTCCAACCTCGGCCCAACACACAGGTGAATGACACTTTCGACCGTAAAGTGCTTCAAATGGTGCAGCCTTGATGCTAGCGTGATAGCTATTGTTATACGAGAACTCGACTAATGGCAAATGGTTAACCCAACCCTTTCCAAAGTCGATCGTACAAGCACGCATCATATCCTCGAGAGTTTGAATAGTCCTCTCGCTTTGTCCGTTAGTTTGTGGATGGTACGCAGTACTCATATCCAGACTAGTACCCAAAGCCTTCTGAAGTGACCTCTAAAAATTTGATGCGAACCTAGGGTCACGATCACAAATAATCGAGAGGGGTATTCCATTCCTCGTGACAACCTCCTTTAGGTACATTCTCGCCATTTTCTTTATGGGATCAGTTTCTCTCATCGGTACAAAGATTGCAGACTTAGTAAGTCGGTCAACGATCACCCAAATGGTGTCGTAGCCTTGTGACGACTTAGGAATCTTTGTGACAAAATCCATAGTGATGTTATCCCATTTCCATTGAGGTATATCGGGTTATACCAACAAACCCGATGGCCTTTGGTGTTCGTCCTTGACCTTAGCATATGTCAGACATTTGCTAACATAGAGTATTTGGATACATCTTTTTAGAACCCGGATGGATAGAGTATTTGGATTTATGGGACTCGTGCATAATCACAGTCCTCAAATCACCATAACATGGCAACCAACTCCTGCCATTTAAGCATAGAGTTCCATTTGCATGATAATTAGTAGTCTTTAAAAATCTTAAGCTTAAAATAGTTCTTGAATGTTTTAAAATCATTTTAAGAAATATTAAGGGGTGTTTGGGTTAAGTAGGAAAACGGGTCAAAATGGTGTGGTATGGGTTGGTGTCATGTTAAGTTAACTTTAGCTTAAGTATTAAGCTTGTTTGAGTCTGTTTTTAAAAGGTTTTTAAGTTAAAAAAATGTTTTTCAAGTTTTTCTAATTCACCATTTAAAACTGTGGATTTTTAAAAAAAAAGCTACAAGAGCTTAATTGGATAAGCCCTTGTAGACTTGAGTTGGTTTAAAAGAGTGTCATTGTGTGTCTAAACAAGTTGTAAACAAGTGCTTTGAGTCACTTGACTTTTTGAGTCAAAACTGCCAAAGACTTAAGTGTCATTTCTATAAGAAAAAAAGTCCTTTTTCAAAGAGCTAAAATCAGCAGCTTTAAATTGTTTTTAGAAGCTTAGATTTTAAGCATAAGCTCACCTTAAGCCCTTTTCATTATGTTTTAACATATCTTTTATTTTTAAGTCTTATTTGACAGCTTATTTTAAGCTGTCAATATAAGCCCTTGTCCTTAGCTTATTTCCCCTGGTGCTAAGGGGTCATTTTTAAGCATTCTTATCTAGCTTATTAGTGAACCTAAGCCCAAGCTTTTGGCTTTTCTAAAAAGCCAATAAGCCCTTGTTTAAGCCCCTTTAGTTGTAGCCTTTAGCTTGTAGTTTAAGTAGCTTATTTTTAAGCTTTAAGTAGCCCTTTGACTGTTTTTGCTTAAGCATAGTGTAGGAATTGCTTATTTTCTTTCTAGCTTATTAGGAGCTTATTAGATGTTGAATTCAGTCTCTTTCTTGCTTATTAAGTGTATTAGTTGCCTTAGATAGCTTATTGCCCTTTGTCTTTTGCTTATTAAGGATTTTAAGCCCATATCCATACCCAACAGTACTAATCTTTGTTAGTACCTGCTGTGGGGTTTAAGCTCCAAACTCTTGCTTTGGCTTATTAAAGGCTTATCTAGTTGTTTTTATTGTTCCTAGTAGCTTATTTTGTTTGTGTAGTTAGTTGTGCATGCTTACTTTCTTATTTTCTTAGCTTATTTAAGTGTTAACAGGCCAATAGCTTAGCCACTTTTTGCCTTTAAGCTCATTTAGCTTTCTGTCATTTAAGCCCTCTTTCAGCTTATTTAGTTGCCACATTTTAGTTCTTAGTACTTGTTTAGGATTAGTTAGTTAGTTTCTTCAAGCTTATTTATTCAAGATTTAGCTTATTTGCCCAAAAAGTCCAAGACTTAGCCATTTTGCCTTAAAAGCTTATTTAAGCAAAACTGTCGATTATAAGTCCTTTTAAAGCTTTATTTATAAGCTTTCACAAAAGGTTGTAGTTTTAGTGAAGATTTATGATCATTAAGCTTAACAAGTTTGGTTCACAAGTTTTCAAAAAAAAAATAAAAAGGAAGACAAGGGGTTGACCCGGTTGAGCAAGACTCGTGACCGGCCTCTACCGCGCAACACTCTCTTTTTGGTAACAAGTGTGTACCGCTGCGCCATTGGGGACTTTTTACATTAAAAGTCCCAAAGTGCTTTAGTATATAACCTCATTTTTACCCTTATAAGCGATAAGCTGTTACAGATGATTATTTGGGTTATTTATAAGCCAATTTTTGGTTTGTATTTTTAGTAGTTAGTATTGTGTTATAAAGTAAATTTTAGTGATTGTTGCAATTGGGGCATGTCCCAAGGGCAACGATATTATAAGAACAGCATTTCCAACCAATTCACTATGCCAGCAAAATTCATGACTGAAGCTCAAGCACACTACACTTCGACCGAAAAAAAGAATTGCATGCTGTAGTGTACGCTTTTGAGAAATTGCGGTCAATATTTGTTTTGTCCAAGAGCATAGTATATACCGTCTATTCTGCTATAAGTATCTCTTCGCTAAGAAAAGATGCTAAGCCAAAAGATGATGCGGTGGATCCTTTTGCGCCAAGGAATTTGATGTTTTGTCATTCCGAGTCAAAAAAGGGAGACAGGAAAATCTGGCCGCGATATCTTTCAAGACTGAGAAACCCTCATAAATAAACTCGAGAAACAAGGAATTCACTGAAACATTTCCTCTCGGAAACTCTTGGAGCGGTTGCTCTTCGTGTTGGATAGTTACCCCATGGTTTGCAGATTCGCAAAACTACCATGCGGGAACTTCATGTCAAGGGCAATGTTCTTCCCAACAATAGAAAAAAAACAAGTTTTTTTAAGATGTCAAACATACTTATGGATGACCCTTCTTGTTTAAAATTTGTGCGGAACAAATGATCCCGGCGAGTATGTGCACGGCCAAAGAAGCTCTTAAACATTCTCGGAAGATTTGCCACAATGGGACCTACGGGGGAAGGGGATGATACCATGTGTGCAAAAATCTCACTGCCAAAAAGGTTCTTGATGCCGGATTCTTTTGGCCTTCAATATACAAAGATGCTCTACGACGTTGGTCAAAACTTGTGATTCGTGCAACGACAACGGAAAAATTTCACAACTGGTTATAAATGCACTCAAAATTCCATTCCCTAAGTTGTGGAAATCTTTGACGTTCTGGTGGCATTGACTTCATGACCCTTCCCAATTTTATAAAGGCAAAACATATACATACTCGGGCGGTCGACTATCTTGTCAAAATCGGGTTGATAGCAAAAGCGTCCCCACCAACGACGCCCCGATGTAGTTTGCAAATTTCTTAAATCCTCTTTGCCAGATTTGGCGCTCCCCGTTGCCATCTCAGTGATTGCTGGAAACACATTTTTGCAGATGACAGTTTGCAAAGGTCATGCTTAAATATGGTGTCACTCATCGTCTCCATCCGCGTATCACCCCCAGACAAGTGGGCAGGTTGAAGTATCGAATCGTGGTTTAAAAAGAATTCTTGAAAGGACAGTAGGCGAGAATCGTGCCTCTTGGTCAGATAGACTGGATGACGCTCTCTGGGCCTTCCGTACAGTCGTTACAAACACCCAAGGTGTGCACTCCGTACAAGGCTTGTATATGGAAAGGCCATGTCATATGCCGATTGTGTTGGCAGCACAACGCTTATAGGCCCTTATACATGCAAAAAACTTTGATCTTAATAAAAGCGGGTGATCATCGCAAAGTTCAACTCATTGAAGTAAGTGAACGCAGTGATCAAGCCTATGAAAATTCTTTGATTACAAAGAGAAAAAAGGGGGGTGGGAAAAAAAAATAAGGGATCTCATTAAGCAAAGATCAAAAACCGCTTTTCAACGTCGGTTGATCAAGTCCTTCCTCTTTTTTAACCTCAAGATGAAAAATTTTCTCCCGGCAAATTGATAATCCTGTTGGTCGGACCATTTACCATTGTTAAGTCTTTCCGTTATGACACATGTCTTGAGTTATTCTAAAAACTCCGGGCAAACTTTCAAAGTAAAATGGTCATCATCTCAAGCCATCTTGTGAAGGTGATATCCCCCGCTATGGATATCTGACTCCAAACAATTCACTAAGGACAAATTCAGGGAATTGGGTCAAGCTTAGTGACCCTAAACAAGCGCTTCGTGGGAGGCACCCCATGCTTATCCTAGTTTATCAGTAGTAGTAGTATGCTAGCGTAGTAATGAATAAGTGTTTAGTTGTTGTGAGGAGGCTTGCCTCTTTCCTTTTCCATGTGTTGTGTTTTGTGCTGTATTGTCCAGGATGTCCCGGATTTTTGAAGCCTCTCGTGCTCGCGGTATTTGTCCTTCGATCACAAGAGCTTCACAATCCTCAGCTTCATTTGGGAATCCCGATATCCTAATCTTATCGACTAACGTTTATCTTTAAAGCATACTTCATAAACGGCTTAGGATTTACGTAGAAACCCTTCGTAAAACATTGAGGACAATGTTTCATTCTAGTATGGGGGGATCTTCGATTTGATTGTGCCTGCAGCCGTTGTTCTCACGTAATCCCGTTTTTACCACCAAAATTTCAAAAAAAATTAAAAAATTAAAAATTTTCAAAAATAAAATAAGTGTTTTGTCACAATTTTGACTTTCCTGCTGGGTAGAATAAGAATAAATTTTGACTCGATCGAGCGTGTTGAGCTCTAGCTTGTTCCTTAACTTTTAGACTAAGCATTCGCGAATACTCGCGAAGAATGAAAAATGATAGTGTTAAGTATGAATTGGATGCTAAACAAGGATTATTTGGAAATCTTAAGAGCTCATGTGTGTAATTTGTCGCTTTCATGTGTGTAATTTGTCGCTTTTTCTCCCATAAGCTCTTAACCTGATTAATATACGTGCTACTTTTGGAAATTAAACTTAAATCAATAATTTTTATGTAGTATATAGCAAAAACTTTAGACTTAGTTCAAATTTATACTTGAATTTTTCAAAAAGACGTTTTCCCAATATTTAAAAAAAAGATGAAAAATGCAAAAATATAATAAACTGTGGGTTGATAAAAGTTTGCTGTATCTTGCCGGCTCACAACCGATGTTACAGCCTTCTAAAGAAAACCCATAGTAAGAATAATTATCCGAGACTGATAAAAGTTTGCTGCATCTTGCCGGCTCACAACCGATGTTGCAGCCTTCTAAAAGGTCGAGGGTTACAAACTGCGTAAATAGTTAATATTAAGTATGAATAAAAGACTTCTTTTTGTTAAATTCAAATATGCTTTTGAACTTTGGATATTTAATTTTATATGCTATGTGACTTACGGAAAAACCTGAGGAGTTTTTTAAACCAAGGTCGTGAGTCCCGATACTAGTCTCTGTGGGGTGTCAAAAGCCTGGTCACTTAACCGCAAGGTTGGGATGTGCCGAGACGAAAGTCGCTACATGGGATGATCTCGCCTTCAAACTCATTATTCTCGGGTGGAACGTGAAACATAAAATGTTGCAAAACATTGATCCATGGTTGAAATTCAAAATAGCACATACACCTAAGATATAAATTGTCGGGAGTGAAAAGTTTACAAGTTGCAAATATGAGTAGTGTTAGCATCTTAACTCATAATTAATGGTGATTTTGTTTTAAGCTTGGTTTGGAATAAGTAAAAAGTCGGGAACGATGAATTTATCCTTTTTGGGGCATTCTCGGATCGAAATGCATCTTGTTCTATGATCCCTAAAATAACGAAAGTCAAACGTTCTAGTTAGTTGATTAATGTGAAAAATGAAAAATACAAAAAGATGTGTAGGAATAAGTGTATATATATATAAATGGTAAAGACGGGGATTTTCAAAACTTATGAGTCTTTAATTCCCTTGATGAACACCTAGCTACTTTTCGAGGTTATTAGTCGAGGGTGATTGAGATTCTTAGTTTATAAATGCTTATTCATAGCATTGCGTGATGACACGACAATACCTTAGTATGGGGGATTTTGGTATGTGCTTAATTACACATACCTTTTACCTTTAAAAACGAGCTAAAATAACCAAAACAGACTAAAATGCCAAAAAATGCTTTTTAGCTATTTGTGTATGCAGGAACGGATATCTAAAAAAAGGACGAAAAACGAAGCCAAAACCAAGCACGGAATGGAAAAGCATGGAAAAGACAAAGTCAAGTCGAAGCCAAAGTCCAAAAAGTCAACAGTCAAAGTCAAAGCCGACAATGAAGAATACTTAATAGGTCAAACCCGAACCCATCTGATGGGCCAGGAAAGCCCATTAGTATATCACTTGAAGACCAAATGGGCCCAAGATAAATACAAAAGCCCATTTGTGTGAATTATGAAGACTATAAAGACCATTGGCCCAAATCCAAGCCCACTCCAAAGATAGGCCCAAAATCAAGCCTAATTGCCATTTTAATAAACCCACAAGAAACTACAAGGGCTTATATTGCCATTTGATGAAGTTGAAAGCAAGGGGGTGAATCTGCCAAAGGCAGATTCTTGTATCATAAAAGGACCTCTTTTGCAATCCCTATATAACACTTGAGGGGGTGTTTTTACCACATTCCAAAGTTTTATAAACAAAGGGACGAAATCTGAAAAGGGCATATAAACATTGAGGGGCCATTCTTGGACAAAACCCAAACCTCACCCCTAAAACACACGTACTGTACATCTTTCTCAACCATATTTCCCGCCAAAACTCCTCACCCCCCCTCCTGTCACTTTCATACTTCGTTGACCTCGCCACAACACTTCAAACCCTTCACAATCATAAACCCCCCCCTCCCCCAAATGATCAAATGCCAAGCTGGCAATCCTAGGTCTCAAATTCGATCAATGGTTGAGATGACTTTGATTGGGCAACACTCAAAACCAAGAGCTTAGATTGGCTTTATGTTTCTACACTCTCAACAAACACACAAGGCTCATATTACTCAGCAAACTAGCACACATTCAGAAGAAGACAAAGGCAAAGAGAAGAGCCCTATCTCGTTATTCTATATAAGCTTTGTAAAGCCATTGTGGCAAGGATGTAATGTAGAACTCAGTTTAAGTTTTTATTTTAAATGTCATTTTATTGTACTTGCATTTTTTTTAAAAAGATTCAATGAAAGTTAAAATTTATGTTTTACTGTGTGATCCAAGTTTTCCATTTCAACTTATGTTTTAAGCTCATATAAGATTTCAGATAAGCATTTTACTAACCTGTTTTAAACTTTATACAAGAAAGACTAAAAGAGAAAAAAAAAAGAGTGCTTATTGGATGAATGGGCTGACATGGAAGGCTCATTGGGTATTTAGTTTAGCTTATTCATAAGCTAAGGGTAGGTTAGAGCTTAATTAGGCTTCATACACTCCTGTTTTGAGCAAGGAGTTCAGGTATACTCTCTTTTTAATTTTTCAGCTTATAATTATTGTAGCATTGCATATTGTAGCTTATTCTCTGCTTATTTCAGTCTTTTATTGCTTATTTATATTGTTTATGCTTACAAATGCCTTTTAGTTGCTCTTGTTTCATTTACTAGTCATTTGCTTAAAACTGCCTTGATATGTCTATTTTTGCTTTTTGCTTATTAGCTTATTGAAGTGCTTATTTCCCTTTGCTTTTTACTTTTTATCACTTAACATTACATGCATGATAATTGTCCTTAAAAATCTTTTCTTAAATCAGTCATTAAAAGCTCTAAAATCTGTTTTCAAAAAACTAAAGGGGTGTTTGGTTTAAGTGATTTTGACCTTAATAATGTCAAAAATACTAGGCATTTTGTTAAAGTCCCTATGTTTACTTTAAAAATTAGTATGAATTCAGTTTTTATAATGTTGTATTGATTTTATATTGAGTTGTGGTTTGTTTCTTAACTCCTGGCACCAGACACTTTAGGGATATAAGTCAGATAGGTTATTCTTAAGTTAGGGGCTTAGTACTTTGTTTGTGCTTATTATTGTGTTTAAACACACTATAATCAGTGTGTGTTTATGCATCGGCAACCTCAAGGGTGCCTGCACCTTTATCTGTGCTTGTTGCCATTTGCATCAGCAGTGGGAACCAAGGTTTCCACTGACTGTCACTTTTAGCTCTCAATTTAAGTTAGCAAATTAAGTAGTTAGAAGCTAGGATTTAGCTACAGTTTAGTCTTCATATAGCTTAGTTTAAATCAGCACTTGTTTTCCATTTGAGCTTATTTAGTAGCTTTTTAGCAAGTTTTTTTTAGTCCTTAGAAACTGAAAGTCTCCCCTGGTGCTAGGAGAGGATGATTTCAAATTGCTTTTCTTACTTGATAATTGGAGTCTGCTCAAGAATATTGGCTTTCATAGGAAAGCCATTAGCGCTTTCATAACATCCTTCTAGTTTAAACCTTAGGATGTCCTTACGGTTACTTATTCTCTAAGCCTTAAGTAGGCTTATTTTTTTTTTGTTTTTTGCTAAGTGTAGGAAAATGATTATCTTTCTTTTTCTAGTCTTATTTAAGTGCTTTTTAGTTTTGATTTTTAGTTCTTAGTTACTTATTAAGTGTGCCCTTGTGTCTGTCTTTGCTTATTCCTCATTGTACTTGCTTATTGTGTGCTAAAAGTCAAAAAGAAAAAGCCACATGTGCCTTTAAGCTCAATTTAAGCAAACTGCCATCTTTAGAGCCCTTTTCCAGCTTATTTATAAGCATTCACGAAAAGTTGTAGTTATATAAAATGACCACCTTCATGTGCTTAACAAGTTTGTATAAAAAGTTTTTCTAAAAAAAAGGGGATAAGGGGAAACCTGGGTGAGCAAGACTCGAACCCGGGTCTCAACCTCTTTCATACACACCCCTACCGCTGTGCCCTTGGGACTTCTTCGTTAGAAGCCCAAGTGGTTATTAATATAACCACGTTTTTCCCATTAAACCTTTCAGCCCTTGTGGGTTATTACTGGCGTATTTATAAGCCGTGGTCAAGTTGGCATTTTCCTAAGATAGTTGTTAGCTTAATCTATTTTTCTGTATTTTATTCGTTATTTTTATGTTCATTTACATGATTTTAAATATTTATTTTCTTTTAAACTGTTTTTAATTCATAAAAAATAAATAAAAAGTCAAAAAAATATTTTTCTTTTTTAGAAAATTTTATTTAGTCATATTTTATTTAGGAAAAATAGAAAATCGTTCGTAGGGTCGTTTTTGCAAAATCGTACTTTTTAAAGAACGGGATTTACCCCCGTTTTTGTTTTTTCATTTTAGAGCTCGTTTTAACTCCGTTTTCGGTCTAGTCTTTTTCATTCTTCATTATTAGTCCCCTAGAGTAGATTAGAAGTAAAAAATTTCTTTGTAGGGTTAATTTTTAAGATTTTAGGTTTTTGACCCCTTGTTCGGGATTCCTGCTCTCGTTTTTCAGTATAATTTCATAATTTTTAGGTTTTTCTCAATCGTTTTTGCTTATTATTGATTAATTTAGCTTTCTAAACTCCCAAATCATTAAATCTCTTAAATCAAAAGTTCGTTATTCACGAAATAGATCAAATGCTTCTAGGATGAATGCTACTTCTAGTAAAACGGATGAAAGAATTGATAAGCTTGCGGATCAACTTTCGACCTTAGTCGAGATTGTTTCTAAAAAAGTTGTCACTCCCGCTCCGGTTAAAGCGGTTGAGGAAACTTGCGTTACTTGTGGTGGTGCCCATTCTTGGTATAATTGTCCGGCTACCGATAACAATCAAGCTAGTGTTTGTGCGACTACGGGTACTTACAATCAAGTTAACCCTCCAAACCGTGTTAGTAATCAAATGGCACCACCCGGTTTTGCTCCGGTGCAAAACAATGGTCAAAATAGGTTCAATAATCAAATTCAAGGAAATAATTTTAATCAGAGAAATAATTTTCATGGAAATCAAGGTTTTCAAGCTCAAAATAATCATGCTCCAAATTTTCAAAACCAAGGATTTCAAAACCAACCATTTCAAGTGCCTAATAATCAAGTTCAACAAGAGATTTCAAATGATTTTTCAAGTTACAAGAGGAATAACGATCAAATGTTGAGAAACATGCAAAATCAAATCAACTCGTTGAAAGGAGACCTTAAGAATGAAATTCAAAACACGGTGAAATCTCAACAAGCTGTCATGATGAATCAACAAACTACCTTTCAAAATAATTAGCAAAACATGATATGTGGATTATTTCAAAACCAAGCCTCAACTTCGGGTACTCTTCTGAGTAATACCATTCCAAACCCGAAGGGTGAGATGAAAGCGATCACTACTCGAAGTGGTGTTGCTTACGAGGGACCGAGGAGACAACGGATAAGGAGCATAACTATTGACAACAATCATCTTTCACAGCTTCCAAAAGTGTAAAGCATTCTTATTCTTTAATGTATAATGCAACTATGCTCTCAGTTGAGCACAACTAGTTCACATGGTCATCATCAAAAATGAAAACATACCATGACTAGTATTGAGTGTCATTGATGCGTAAAGTTTTAATACGTAATAATATCTAAAGTATAGAAAATTCCAAAACTACCCTTGAGGACAAAGGTAGTAGGAAAATTTTTACAAAAATACTACACGTTTTAACCGGTAAGTGATTACTAGGTCGTTTTCCCAAAGATTTATGAAATTGAGACCTCGTTTGTTATTTGGACAACGACTTGAATTGGTTCGAAGATGATTTTTTTTCTAAAATCCTAATAGTAAGCAAATAAAGGGACAATTTAAATTTAACTATGAAAAAAACAATACGGGAAAGTAAATTTTAACTAAAAACGCAAAATGGGAATCCTAAACGGGACCTAAAAACCCTAAATTATTAAAATTAAGCCTAAAATGATCTTTTTGGTTTTTATAAGACTTAATTAACTAAAAAGCTAAAACAAAGAAAACTAGACTAAAAACGAAGGAGATTTGGGCTTGAGAACACTAAAAACGTGAACGGGAATGAATCCCGCTCTTTAAAAAATAAAATTTTGCAATTTAAACCCAACGGAAGCAAAACTAATTTTCCAAGAAACTATATGATAAAAGAAAATTTTCTAAAAAAGAATTATATTTTTTTGACTTTTTTATATTTTTTTATGAATTAAAAACGATTTTAATGAAATTAAATAATTAAAAATACTAAACTATTTATAAAAATTCTGAAAAAATTACGGAAAAAAGCTTGAACAATGAGGAATCTAGGAAAAATAAGCTTGGAAACACAACTTGTCGAATAAGCTGAGAAATAAGCCAAAACAGCTTATTATACTAAAATGCCTAAAATGTGTATAAAAAAGTAATTTTGCAAAGAAAGATTGAAATAGTCCTCAGGGCGCATTGGTTGAGTGTGTGTATTGTGAGGTTTATAAAAGGGTTGAGGAAGGTTGAGGTCGTGGGTTCGAGCCTTGCTCACCCACGATTTCCCTTATTCCCCTTTTTTTTATTTTGCAAAAACCTAAAAAGCAAAATTGTAGAAAAGCTTAAACAGCTTTTAAAAATCATTATGAAAATCAATTACTCAATGAAAAAGTGGCTTGAAAACAGCTTATTGTACTTAGTATATGCTGAGTAAACTTTTTTTCGGTAACCCAATATCACCTTCACTTCACCATTGATACAAGAAAAATAGATAAGAGAAAAGGAATAATTTTAGAAAGAAGTTAGAGATAGAAAATAATGAGAGAAAAATGAGAATGGTTGATTAAACAAATGAAATCTTACAAATGAATCAACAC
>BQNB010056912.1:15583-27332 GCA_026074375.1 Tanacetum coccineum
GAAAGCACACGTCTTCGCCCCCAATCAATCGTCTGATTCACCGTCTCCGCCTCAAACGACATTTTCGTAAAAATCTTCCCCGGCTTCTTCTTCTCCACTTCATTTCCACCTCCCATCTCCAACAAACTCCTCAACCGATAACTCGTATCAACCGTCACATCCTTCACCATCTCCAACCGCTCAAACTCACCAACAACCAAATTCGCAACCGTATCGTCAACCGCGACGAGCCCGAAATCAGTCGGAAAGGCGGAAGCAGCATTATTCCGATCAATCCAATCCCAATTCTTTAACGATGAGTTTTTATTATTCAATTGGGTGATTAGGTAGTGTTTGTGATCAAGGGCTTGTTTGTATTCGATAAATCTGATTATGTAATTTGTTCTGTTATTAGGGTTAGGGTTTGATTTGGGGGTTTGAATGGGTTTGTTGTTGAAGAAGTGATATATGATGATTGAGATGAAGAGTGTGATTAGAGAAAGATTGAAGAATTTGGGGGCCATCGTGATTATTATGATTATGTTGCCGGAGTTTGATCGGAAATGTTGTTCATCGGAATCGGAATATGTTTGACGGACAGGGTTTGGATTTGGTTTCGTCTAGATCACTCACATCAACTATATAAATCGGTTTCTCTCTCGTAACTTTGTTTCGCTCTCTTAACTTCGGTTCGATTCTCGATTCTCGTTATTGTCAATTCGGTTTTCGGTTCATGTCGGGTTTAACCCATTGGTCAACCTTATACTTAAGATCGTTTTCGTCTTTACATGATCGAGATCATAAAATCCTCCTCTAATGTCATTTTCTTAATAGTTTTTGTAATAGCATGCAAATCTACGAATTATTATGTATCATAAACACAAAATTTGATAAATATTTCATTGAAATTATGAAATGTTAACGAAGAATACAAGTTATTGGCATAGGGTATGTTTGGCACGGAGCGGTGGTGGAGTTTTTTAGGGTGGTGAGCGGTGGGCAAGACCATTTAATTTTTAGTGCTTGTTTGGCAAAAGGAGTGGTGAGCGTTTTGATTTTTATTGGTCGTTTGATAAAGGAGCGGTGAGCGGTGCTATTTTTTAGGAAAACTATTTTTTCAATGTTTATTTAAGGAGCTTTGACAAAAGAGCGGTGAGCTGTGAGAGCTACTGCTCACGGCTACAGCTCACGGCTACTGCTCACAGCTACTGCTACTTTTAACAAATACACCCATAATGCTTTGCTATAAAGGGGTGTTTGGATACCAGTTTTAGATCAGATGTAAAATGTCATGATTAAAATATGTTCATTCTCTATAAGGCTTTTAAGCCTACTACTCTGTTAAGTCATTTACATAGAGGTAGGTTTAAGTTCATTACATAAGAGGGCCTTGCACATTGAAGACTCTCATTTTAGGTCCTTTAATTGGTTCTTTAAAGCTAGTTTGGCCATGGGTGGGAGGTGCCTTTTTAAAAACCCTTTAAACTGATCTGTGATGGTTGTTTTCAAAAGCAAGATTGCCTGATGTGTATGGTAAATGAACTTGGTGTGAATTAAGCTGTTTGGAATAGAGAGTCATAATAGGACTTCTTGGTCCAAACATTACTTCACTGAATGAAGGTTAAGGTTGGATTCTTGATGAAGGTGTGTGTTTCCTGGTTAGTAATGCCTAATCCTCTTTACCTTTAAAGGTTAAGTAGTGAGGTTGAGCTGCTATTTGGCTTTTGGGGTAAATGTTTAGGAAATGTAGTTAACTAGGTATAGCCTTTCATTTTATGAGTATTGGGTGTTATAATCTTCATAATGATGCCTTAATATATGACTATATATGCTATTGTGGATGCTGGTTGAATGGATATGAGAGTCATGTATGAAGGAAAATATAGTCATGAGATTATGGTGTTTGGTGAATAAAGGTGAACATGGACAGTTGTTGTTTTGTCTAAGATAAGTTTGTAGTTGCAACCGATATCTGATAGTATGATCATCAAAGAACTATATGTTTTGTCTGAGTTGTTCTGTTTTGTATGTTCTAAGCATATTTGTATTCTTAGTGAACGAACAGTGACGGATGTCACAAAGAAACACCATAAAAACCAAAAGTAAAAATAGTAAAAACCTTCGGATAAGAAAATCAATAAAAACATAAATATGAAAGTGTTACTACTCCTCAACAGTACTATCACTTGTTGTTGTCGTCTTCTTCTTTCTTTTATCTTCTTCTCGAATCTGCTTCTTGATCTTGTTTTCGGGCCTCTTTCCTATCTTTCTTGAGAGAACAATAACATCATCGGCCCTATGCTGAATCACGTCACCACCTTGCTCTTCAGCCTGTAACCTTTGCACATACACCCATCTCCTCGCCTTTCGATTTTTCTACAAACCAAAAACAATAAAAAAACAGAATTAAAATATAAAAAAAACGAAAACACATAATATATATATATCGATCTCTTTACCTTGCAAAGCTTAATGTGTTTACCGACATCATAGTGACTTTTGATGACGGTACCACAATCGCCGCACACAACCTCAACGTCAACCGATTCCATTTTGTCTTTTTCTGTAACTTGTGGAATAATGGTATGCGGTAACCGCATATTCATTTTCACCCATTACCACATGCCACTATTCCACAAGTCAAAGAAAAAGACAAAATGGAATCGGTTGACGTTGAGGTTGTGTGCGGCGATTGTGGTACCGTCATTAAAAGTCACTATGATGCCGGTAAACACATAGTGACTTTAAAAGTCACTATGATGCCGGTAAACACATTAAGCTTTGCAAGGTAAAGAGACTGGTATATATATTTTGTGTTTTCGTTTTTTTTTTTATATTTTAATTCTCTTTTTGTTTTTTTTTGGTTGGTAGTAGATCGAAAGGCGAGGAGATGGGGGTGGGTATGTGCAAAGGTTACAGGCTGAAGAGCAAGTGGGTGACGTGATTCAAGCATGCCGTAGGGCCGATGATGCTATTGTTTTCTCAAGAAAGATAGGGAAGGGGCCCGAAAACAAGATCAAGAAGCAAATTCGAGAAGAAGAGAAAAGAAAGAAGAAGACGACAACAACAAGTGATAGTACTGTTGAGGAGTAGTAACACTTTCATATTTATGTTTTTACTGATTTTCTTATCCGAAGGTTTTTACTGTTTTTACTTTTGGTTTTTATGGTGTTTTTTTTGTGACATCCGTCACTGTTCGTTCTTGCTATACGTTGTTTGTGATATGTTTCATCAGATAGATTTGGTTGAGTTGGTTTAAGAATTTAATCCTTATTTTTATGATATACATAAGTGATCTTTTATGGAAGATCATCTAATTGTATATTAACCGGTGTGAAAGGAGCTGTAGTAGGTAGTGAAATAGGTTGTAGAGTAGGTTGTGGAACTGGATCTCCACCTTTCTATATCTTTTCATAGTTCCTATAAGAAACATTTTAAATAATAATAGGCAAATAGTCATATCGATAATGTAGGGAAACGGTTACACTTTTATTAAAAAAAATCAGATTTTAATAAATATAATTAAGAATAAATGAATAATAGAAAAATTAAATACATAGACTCTTATAAACGATAATTAAATAAAACAATAAAATAACAAAAAGACTTACTAGATCGCCAACAAGGAAACACTAGCACATGTTTGACACACTTAACATTAAAAGAGCCGAGGAACATGTTTTACACGCTTCTCTTAAAACAAATTCGTCGTGTGTTTCCCAGAGTACAACAGTCGAAATAGTAAGTTGTACTGCCTAACTTAACAAACTTATTGAAATATCACATTTTCAAATGTGTACTTCAGAAAACGTAAAAAACGGACGAAAACGTAAGAAATCGGACAAAAACATAAAAAACCGAACGAAAACGTAAGAAAACAGATTAAAACGTAAGAAATCGGACGAAAACGTAAAAAACCGGACGTAAACGTAAAAAAACGGACGAAAACTTAACAAAACGGACGAAAACGTAAAAAAACGTATGCAAACGTAAAAAAATGACGAAAACGTAAGAAATCGGACGAAAACGTAAGAAATTGGACACAAACATAAAAAACGGACGAAAGCGTAAAAAAGGACGAAAACGTAAAAAACGGACGAAAACGTAAAAAACGGACGAAAACGTTAAAAAACTGTCGAAAACGTAAAAACCGTATGAAAACGTAAAAAATGGACGAAAAAGTAAAAAATCGGTCGAAAATGTAAAAAACGTAAAAAAAATGACGAAAACGTAAAAAAAGGTAAAAAACGGACGAAGATGTAAGAAATCGGACGAAAACGTAAGAAATTTGACGAAAACGTAAAAAACGGATGAAAACGTAAAAAAGGGCCGAAAACGTAAAAAGACGAACGAAAACGTAAAAAAACGAACGACAACGTAAAAAAGCCGACGAAAACGTATAAAGCGTTCAGAAATGTATGAAAACACCATAATTTAGGTCGACCCAACCCAAACCATTTGCCACCTCTAGCGGAGACGAATAACACCCCCATAAAGTTTAGATGGCAGCAACTATTGCCAATTGAATAGATATTTTACTTGGACGTTATCTTTGAAAATCATGATGCATCATAAATGGTTAAGGCTAAAAGTTGTGAAAATCCTGGATACACGCCCGTTATGATGCATCACAAGTGGTTGGATTGACTCACAACGCATTTTGCCCTTATTTTGTAAAAAGTTGTGATATATACGATTACAGAATTTTTTTTTATCACAATGTATAGTGTTTTTGAATAATAAATTAATAATTTACATGTATTTTTTATCTTCAAAGAAACTAGTTATAAGTCTCGTGCACGCATATGGTTTATACATAAATCTAATTTATTTTAAAATTTTAGTTTAGTATACAACATATAAGAATTTATCGGTATTTAATGTTTTATAACTGTGATATAAGTACAATTGATAATTATGCGCGAGTTCTACATAAAAATTTTCATTATGTATTATTTTTGTTGAATGAAATATTTAACTTTGTTTAATTGACATGGATGTTGACGTTAATGTTGTTTTATAAAATTAATTATTGATATAATGTTGTACACAATAAAGATGAAGTATCTACTAGTATTATACTAAAAGATAATCGCTTAATTTAATGGGGTTGTATCCGAGTCTTTTAAAACTAAATGCAGTAAACCAAAGAATGCAAATCATTATTAGATGTTGCACTGTAGGGATTCCAATCACAACCCGCATCTCCAAAGAATGCAAATCATTCCAAAGAATGCCAATCAGTTGCCGTTATACTCCAATTACAATTACAAAACATTGAAATTCATTTTTTCTAACAATTTCTTTGTGGCTTTAATACCCAGTTTTCGTCCTACAAACAAACATCCACAACATCCATCTACAAACAAATTTCGTCCTACAAACAAATTTTGCAGCCTCTTCCCATCTACAACATCCACCTACAAACAAACAAAGCATTCATATGCCAATATCAGGGTAACCAATTGTACCAAAATGGGTTGCTCTAAAACTTTATATTATCATGACTATAGGCTGTGGAATGGGTTAACCACTTGACAACAGTTGTTGGTGGCTCGCACCATGACACTTTCAAGCAGAAAATTATGGACATTCCGTTTGAGATGAAAACATAATAGACCATTGAGCAACCAAAAAAGCTTAGCTTCAATTCTTTATTAGCAATTTTTTTCTATACTGTTATGAATGCAGAATTTGAAGCTAGCAAAGCTTTATGAAGATTTCAGAATTCTCTATGTTGCCTTGCTGCTTGACCAAGACTCTATCTGAAAAATTGACATGTTCTCTTTTGTAGCTAAGTTTTTAAATTTTACGCGTTTGATAAAACATAATTTATTATATGCAAATGTCACATACTTTATTATATATCGTTCAACTAACTTTGTCAAGACGGTTCATAATGGAATCGAGTATCGTGACATGCAGCTGATTTTAAAGGCTTACAATGTATTCTCGGAAAGCTATCCAATGAGGAACTACAAGAGCTGTTCTTTGAATGGAACAAAGGAGATCTTCAAAGCTTCTTGACTCAAATCTCCGCTAACATATTTGCCACCAAGGATGACAAGGAAAACGTTTTTTGGTCATGAAAGTCTTGGATAAAACCGAGATGAAGGGTATTGGAAAATGGAAAATGTCATTGGCTCCTGAATGCATACTTGCTCGAATGTTGGTTATGGGAAACATGTCAATGAAGTCAAAAGTTGAACAAGAAAAGACTAAAAAGTAGGAGGATCAAGTTAACTCTGAAACTAGACCATTGTTGGAACTTCTCTTTCTGTAGCGAGTAAGAGCTTACAGGTAATTAAACCTTCATATTAGATTTAGAAATGTTTACATCCCTCTTTATCATACAGCCTCTGCATTTATCTATGGTAGTTAATAATACGGATAACACGGTAGCATATTAGGACCAGCATTTTGTTGGATTTTCTTCAATATTTTTCTCAAAGTCAACAACATGTCTCTTTTGGGGCACAGGAAGCCAATAATATATTGGCTGGAGAGAGAGGATATGTTCATCTAAGGAATGTGCAAAAGTTGCTGAGAACGAGGCAACAATTTATGGTTTCACAAATTTCATTACTTTATCCGGTGAAGTTTATGTCTCGACATACAACCGAGAAGGAACTTGATTCATTTTCCAAGAAGTAATAGATCAGGTAGTAGTTCTCATTAGGTGCACTTGCTGTTGTTAAGTGGGTTTTGCTTTATGTCTATCCTTCCCTGTTAAAAAATCCTATTTGCTTAACTAATCGAACTGTATGCATTTTCACTGGCGGCTGGACTAATGCAGGTTGTATGCAATAGATTTACTTACAAAAATAGGATATGTTCAAACATATGAGTTTACATTAGATACCTTGAACTAACATGCCCAACACTAAATCTATTAGTAACCAGTTGAAAATTATTTGGAGAGTCCTGCTTGATATGAAGCTATTGTAGATAGTTATGGAAGATTAAATATATTTAAAGGAGCTCTAAGAATTAAAATTGACTAAAGGATCTGCCAAAGACTTTTATAATTAAATATTGGGTTCTCTCTATATTTTACACATTAGCATAGAGGGTATTTGCAAGTCTGTATATGTAACTTCTTGATATGTGAATAATAAATAATGGGCAACAACTAAGAGCACAGGGAGTCGTGGTGCCAAACTCCAAAAGTGGTGCCACGTCAGCAAAATGGAGTTTGGCACCAGAAATGCCATGGCACCAAAATTCAGTAGGAGTGGTTTGGCACCAGAATTCTGGTGCCATAGCATTTTTTTATTATTTTTTTTAATTTTTTTTAAATAAAAATTTTAAATAAACTTAAATTAAATTTTATTCAATTAAAACATAACATAAAATTTAAACATTACATAAAAACGAGAGAATCGGGTCGGACTGAGTTCATTTTTTAAAGTTTTATTAACTTTAAATTCTACCCATACCATGTTTAAAGTTTTATAACAATAGGGTATTAAATAATAAACTAGTAATGACAACTTTTATAACAATAGGGTATAAAATAAAAAATAATTAAAAAATAATTAAATTTTTTTATTACCCTTCTTCCTCATTCTTCCTGCTCCTGGTTTTTTGATTCTGCAAACAAAAAAAAAAACTTTTTCATCAAAATACAAATCACAAACACACACACACAAACACAAACACAAACACAAACACAAACACAAAGAAACAGCAAAAAAAAAACAAAAAAACTAAAAATCAATGGCGTGGGCTGTTAGTGATGGCGCCAGGGAGAATGGCGCCAGGTCCGGAATCGTGCGCCATTTGATTTTCTGGCGTCTTTCTTTGGCGCAGGCGAAAAACGCCACCGTTCCCTCCCCTCTTAGACTTTTCGTATATTTTAGAACTGGTTATTCTAGCATCACAATAGAATTATTAAATAGGCCAAGAAACAAGAAACATGCCTAAAAGGCAAAAGGGCCGGACCTTAGCCCGAAAACAATTTTCAAAAAAATGGAAAAAAAACACAAAACGTAAATAACTAATAAAATAGAGTGTTTTTGGGCTCTAAAGTTTCATAAACCGCCGTAGGAAGTTTACCACGATGTTCTCCTTGTTTCAAGCTTCGATTTACCTGGTATTAGGACTGAAACGGACCCTCGTAGCCCAAGTTATACTAGTTTTAATAATTTATTACATTTATACAAGTATATAGAGATATAACACGCTCATATATGACTAAATTTATTAAAAACGGTTGGTATTATGTCTCTACAATGATTATAACTAAGTATTTGGGTATATTAAAGGCTAAACAATAAAGCATAAACATCAAAGAATACATAAATATCAAAATTCTACCCCCTTGAAAATGGAATAGTAAGTCCCTAAAATGTGTTCAATGGTCTATGCCGGGGGGGTTTCCTAGTATTCAAATTTTACTATATTTTTATTTTTACATTTTAAAAATAAGTGAATAATTAAATGCTTTAATCACAACCAATTGATTTCTTTTTAGAGGATGATGTGATGATCCTCCTAGTATTCAACTTTTTTTGGTAACAAATATAACTCTCCTCATAAAATAATAGACTAGTAATGACAACTTTTATAACAATATGGTATAAAATAAAAAATAATTAAAAATAAAATAATTTTTTTTATTACCCTTCTTCCTCATGTGCTTCTTCCTGCTCCTGGTTTTTCGATTCTGCAGACAAAACAAAAAACTTTTTCATCAAAATACAAATCACAAACACAAAAACACCCACACAAACACAAACACAAACACAAACACAAAGAAACAGCAAAAAAAAAACTAAAAATCAATGGGTGGCAACGCATTGATTTTTTAGTTTTTTTTTTTTTTTGCTGTTTCTTTGTGTTTGTGTTTGTGTTTGTGTTTGTGTGTGTGTTTTTGTGTTTGTGATTTGTATTTTGATGAAAAAGTTTTTTGTTTTGTTTGCAGAATCGAAAAACCAGGAGGAGCAGGAAGAAGCACGAGGAAGAAGGGTAATAAAAAAAAATTATTTTATTTTTAATTATTTTTTATTTTATACCATATTGTTATAAAAGTTGTCATTACTAGTCTATTATTTTATGAGGAGAGTTATATTGGATACCAAAAAAAGGTTGGATACTAGGGGACTCATCCACATCATCCATCTAAAAAGAATCAATGTTGTGTTTGTGATTAAAGCATTTAATTATTTCACTTATTTTTTAAATTTAATATCTCATAAAAACCGTTAATCGTTTTTTAGCAAAAATAACATACCATCACGACGAGCATTTAATTATCTTTCTATAGATATCCACTTTTATATACTTTCGACAAAAAAAAAATTTTACGTTTTTTTACGTCTTTTTCATCACTTTTTTGTTTTCACGTTTTTTTCAGATTTTTCACGTTTTTCACGTTTTTCACTTTTTTTTTACGTTTTTCACCTTTTTTTTTACGTTTTTCACGTTTTTTCGTAAAAAGTTTTTTTTTTCGTTTTTTCCGTTTTTCACGTTGTTTTCTCGTTTTTTTTCCGTTGTTGAAATTTGCATTAAAAATCATATATGATATAACACTAATATCATATATGATTTAACACTAAAATTAAATATCATATATGATATAACACTAATATCATATATGACATAACACAATCATATATGATTTAACAGTAACATCATATATGATTTAACAGTAAATCTAAATATCATATATGATTCTCATGCAAGTTTCAATGAGAAAAAGTCGAAAAAAAATGTGAAAAAAAGGGAATTTTTTTTTGTCGAAAGTATATCAAAGTGAGAAAACGTGAAAAAAAACGTGGAAAAAAGTGAAAAAACCATGAAAAAATGTGAAAAAAGTGAAAAAAATATGAAAAAAAGTGAAAAAAGTGAAAAAAGCTTGAATTTTTTTTTTTTGTCGAAAGTATATCAAAGTGGATATCTATAGAAAGATAATTAAATGCTTATCGTGATGGTATATTTTTTTTCGCTTGACGATTAACGGTTTGAGAGATATTAAGATTTGAAAATAATTTTTGGTTTAATCTTATCCATTAGATTAAGATGAAGATGAAGGGTGGAGATTGGTATATGTATCATAATTTAGTAAAACTATCGTTGCTATGATTTTAACTAATAAGGAAAGTTAATTCGGATACTATTTCTTTCTTGGATATCAGAGGATTCATCCCACCATTCATTTAAAAAAATCAATTACTGAGATTAAAAGCGTTTTAATATTTAGAATTAAAAATTCAATTACACCTATCTTTTATAATTTAAATATCTTATTAACTATTAATCGTTAGACAAAAAAATTATGCCGTCACGACCAACATTTAATTATCTTTCTATAGACGGACACTTTGATATACTTTCAGCAAACTTTTTTTCTTCGCTTGTTTCACGTTTTTTTACGTTTTTTCGTTTTTTTTACTTTTTTCTTCGTTGTTGAAACTTGCATGAGAAATTTAATGTGATTAAATAATAATTTGAATATTCTAATAAAATCACATGTGATTTTTTCCGAATTCGAATTACATATCATATGTGATTTAACACTAACATCGAAGTTCGAACACTAAACATCCGTATTAAAATTGACATAAGTATTTGTCTCTAAATAAAAAAAAGTTTCCCGTTTTTTACAATGGAAAACATACATTCTTGGCTTTCCAATCATATATCACATACACTGTATACCAATTAAAAATTATAGTAGTTCATTTATAAAAACTCAATAATTACAAATGAAAAAATCACAGTTGGTTTAAATCACATGTGAGAAAAATCATGTGATTGAGATCGCGTGTTGAAAAAATCACATGTGATTTTATTAGAATATTTAAATTAGTGTTTAATCAAATGTGATTTTTCATGCAAGTTAAAAAACGTGAAAAAACCAAAAAAAAAATTGTCAAAAGTATCTCAAAGTGCTCATCTATAGATTGATAATTAAATGATCGTCGTGATGGTATATTTTTTCACTTAACGATTTAAAAAATATTATTATTTGAAAAAAAAGGATGAAAATTGGTTTGTTAAAATGTTTGGTTCATGTTTGGCACTAAAGATTATGATGAGATTGTGATTATTATTTTACAAAAATAAGCTATTTAAAATATAAGCTTTGTTTGGCAAATGAACTTATATGAGATTATAAAAAAATAATCTTTCATAATCTCTTAAAATCAAATGCTACTTCATATAGCTTATAAAAAATAATCTCTTTTCATAATCTACATCTTCATCTCCATCTACAACTCCATCTTCAGTTCCAACAACAGCTACTTTCGCCAAACATACCCTTAATTTAATCCATTAGATTAAATAGAGATGGAGGGTCGAGTGATCCCTTGATATCTTGATAAAGTTTGGTATCCAAATGATATTCAATCCTTAAATATTTAATAGATTAAGTTATCTTTTATACATAAGGGTGTATTTGTGTAACAATATTACTTATTTTTAAGTATTAAGTTTTAAAAAAATATTATTCGTGCTTTATACATAGTATAGATAAATATAATTTGGAGGTGTTTGTTTGGAGTGTTTAGGAATCAAATAATGACATTCATAGTTATTTTCAAATGTTTGGCTAGAGATTTATTGTCAAAGTAAGATTCCAACAATAATAAATGCAAACCAAAAGATAAGGGTGCACTTTGTTAGAGGTGAGATCATGATAGAACAATATCATCTCAAAAAATAAGAGAATACATTCTAGCCATCCATTTTTCATCAAATAAAAAAAAATTAAAAAACTTCACTTTTCACCTCTTTTTTAAAAATAAAATATCTTGCAAACAGT
>BQNB010056912.1:28437-38453 GCA_026074375.1 Tanacetum coccineum
CTTAAAGTTTGGGTATGGTTAAATTTAATTTTTTTATTTACATCAATTTAGTGGTTACTAATTTATAACTTATGCAATTTTACAAAGATGGCTATTGGCTGTGACCAAACACTACAAAGTGCTTAATATTCTACATTTATCAAGGTCGTCCATACAAGATATGTTTTAAATTTAGCTGGGAAATACAAAAGGGCAAACATACTTATTTTAAGTCGAGAATTGTGCTCACGTTTTGATTCTACTAACTATTGCAACGAAGACCTAGTTGACTCAGCAAAATCTATTCCCAGATTGCAACAACAGGATGCTGTTAAATCAGCATTTTTTTACAATATTTTATTTTCTAAAACGTTTAATTTTCGGTATTCCATGTCACCAAATAACTTTCAAAACGCAAACAACTTTTTTAGATCAAAATGTAACACATTTGACCGAATGAATGACTCTAAAATGTGTTTGTTTTTTTGTAGCCTGGAGCAATATATGCCTTACAGACTTTGCAATTCAGGTTGCCGGTTTATGTAGAGGAAGAGAACTGGTGAATTTAAAGCTCTTAGCATAAGAGAAATGAAGAAGCAATACATGTGAGTAGAAAAACAAAAAGGAAACGACAAAACGGAAAGAATAAAACCAAAGACAAGAAAAAACGAAAACAGGAAAAAAACACACACCGCTGACCACGAACGACACAACTCCCACCTCCCCCCCCCCGAGCCACGCCTGCCACCGAAGGACCCCACCCCCCCGGCTCCCCCCTCCGTCCCCCCATTCCTCACCCGACCCCGATCAATCTCCCGACAAGCCCCTCATCCCCGCCCACCCCAACCAGTCCCCCTCTCCAACCCACCTCCTCCCCCCGCGCTTTCCCTCCCCCTCCACACCGCATTACCTCCCCACCCCCCCCTACCCCATCTGACCCACCCTCCACCACTACCCCCTCCACACATCCCCCCCCATACCCTCCAAGTCGAACACCATCCCCCCCCCCTCGCTGGCGCTATGATTTCATTTATTCCTCTGCAAATCCGAATTGGGTTCAAAGTCCAAACTCCTCCTCTTATTTTTCACATGTGTTCGTGCAAAGATATCCCAAACGAGATGCATTAAACAACATAACTAGATGGTGTTCTTAATGCTCTAAGGGGAGGCTTTTACTTTTAAACCAATACGATGTCCCACACGGATACCGTTAAACATGGGACTCATTTTATGATTAAACAATATGTATTTCAATTAAGCTACACAACAAATGAGCAAAACCTATTTCCAGATCTTGTTATGTACTAGTTCGAAAACTCTATTCGTGTTTATGATGTTTGACTTTATGTCATTTTCCATTATATGCGAATTTATTGAATGTGATGTTACCATGGTTTAATACTCAAACGCAAAGAACCGATGAATGATCATCTGCATGTACAACCTATACTGTTTTCTCGGACATTCTATTTAAGGTGGTATATGCTCATTCGCGCAGATTATCTTATTTAAGAAATCTAGTCTTTAAGATTATACAGAAATCTATTCGTGTTTACGATGTTATTTTCATACTAAGAGATGCCGTAACACATTTTTTGGATGCACTAATTATAAAAACAAGTGTTGTAATAATTAGAGTGATGTCGTGATCATACTAACAGATGCCCTAATCATACTAACAGATGCACTAAAAATACAAATGAATGTCCTAATACTTATAAAAAGTATATTCTGGGGATAATGTCGTAATTAATAATATGATGATTTTCTTATCAAACTAAACAAACATATGCATTAAACTGAACATGTCTTAAATTTAACAAACAGATGCCTTAAATTTAACAGACAAATGTTTTTAAATTGTCACATATGCCTTAAGAAATTCACACAGATGCCTTAAAATAAACAAACAGATGCCTTAATGTATTCCAACATATGACTTAAACTAAACAATCACATGCCTTATACTAATCAAACATATGCATTAAACTAAAAAACAAATGCATTAAATTTTACAAACAGATGCCTTAAATTTAACAAGCAGATGCCTTAAATTTAACAAACAGATGCTTTAAATTTAACAAACAAATGCTTTTAATTTATCACATATGCCTTAAGATATTCACACAAATGCTTTAAACTAAACAAACAGATGCTTTAAAATAAACAAACAGATGCCTTAATGTATTCCCACAAATGACTTAAACTAAACAAGCACATGCCTTATACTAAACAAACATATGCATTAAACTAAACAAACAGATGCCTTAAATTTAACAAGCTGATGCCTTAAATTTAACAAATAAATGCTTTTAATTTATTACATATGCGTTAAGATATTCACACATATGCCTTAAATAAACAAACAGATGCCTAAATGTATTCCCAGAGATGCCTTAAACTAAACAAGCACATGCCTTATACTAAACAAACATATGCATTAAACTGAACAAACAGATGCTTTAATATTAACAAACAGATGCCTTAAATTTAACAAACAAATGCTTTAATTTATCACATATGCCTTAATATTCTCTTTTAATACATGGTAATGAGCGGTCATTGTGTTCTACAATTTTTGGACGTCTTGTAAAATTTGAAAAGGCAATCAACTTAATTTTTTGGGCTTACAGAGCTACCAATTTGAGTTTACGACTTCACGTCTTACTTAACATGAGTTTAAAAATCATAATATTTAAGTTTATTGGATTATCCAAATTTTAACAATCTACATAACAATTTTAACAGCCCCAAAATTAAGTTTAATCTACATAACAATTTTAACACAAACACCCAAATTAGCAAGAATTTGTGTGAACTAAAATGAAGTAAATCTGCATAACAGTTACTTTCTCCAAACTCGACAAGAATATGAACTAAACTCGATAGTAAACAATATTATTCAAGGCTAACTAGATTATTATGATACACTATATCAAATCGGCAATCATGTAAATATACATACGCAATACTATTCTCTTCACGTATCATGGAATATCTTCTCGTAGTCAATGGTAACCTTTGTGGTGATCTCACCGAAAACCATGACCATAACCAGCTCACCTGACTGCTCCTCCAGAATTTTCACCAAAATTAAGGTATGCAGCCGTGACATCAAAAGGATTCCACGATGTAACAATTCTTTCATCTATCCAACTGTCACACTGTCCGTTGATGTAAAAATACGAAACCTCAGTTTTTACGTATCAACGGTGGAGGTTAAATATCGCATATGTCCACTTGTGGCATAGACTTGGATATGTCATCCACAGAGAGAACGGTATGCTGCATCAATAAGACTTATATCACCTAATAAGTAACAGTTTCTAATTTGCATATTGTTACCAAGAAAACTCATATGTGCCTTGAATTTGGAAATTTACTAGGAGTCGTCATCCAATAAAAATGAACTTCTAATAGCATCTATGATTAAATCGTTTACTAAATGGACCTCAGTGTCTTTAGTTATGGCTTAAAATTCCTGGTACACCACTTTCATATCATCTACAGACTGCAATTGAACAGTTTGTGCATTCATTAGACATTTTTAACAAACATAATTAAACTATAGTAGCAACAAGCAAACGGGGAAAACTGAAATACGAAAGGAAATAAGCAATTACAAGGAACCACATATAATAAACAGCTAAGGCTATTAATCCACACCTGTACACCTGCTCATGAGAGCCATATGTAATGATCTCTAGAGCCTCATTCCAGTTTGTGAGGCCAATTACACCTGCAAGTGGTTGTGCCATTTGATGTCTTTCACTTTGAGGTTTTGTGGGAGCAAAAGCTAACCTAAAACCACAAATTAAGCAGCTCACATTTGTCAGTAGGCTAATGAGGGATAAATGGACCTCATGGTCATTCACAACACCTTGATTTTAGTTAAAAAGGTTCTCTTTTTCAGATGTAAAGATAAATATTTCATCTAGAAACAGTATAATGATTGACAACCAAATTTGTTATAGCTTGGTCTTGGTCTTTACATGGCTACTTCTTAATATAATAAGACTATTAGAAAACTTAGCGGGTCACTGAAAACCAAGGCAAACAGATGCCCTAATATACGCTTAAAATTTGCCATACATACACTTAAAATTAACTAAAAATATGTGCCATGAATCATTTCAAACATATGCCATAATATTAACAAACAAATGCCCTAATATTAACAAATAGATGCCCTAATTTTTTAACAAACAAATGCCTTGAATCCAATGATTTGTATTGTCCAACCATAGTTATATAGGAACACTCGAAACAAAACTTTTATTGAAATCCATATCAGGTCTATCCCGGTCACCCATATGAAACCAAACACCAACAACTACAACTACTTGAGGATAATTCATTTATTTCTAGTCATTTACATAAACAGCTGAACTAAACAGATGCCCTAATAGATGCCCTAAATCATTTAAAACAGATGCCCTAAACATTTGCCATACATACGCTTAAAATTAACTAAATAATGCCCTTAATCATTTCAAACAGATGCCCTAATATTAACAAACAGATGCCCTAATATTGACAAACAGATGCCCTAATTTGTTAACAAATAAATGCCTTTAATCTAATGATCTTCATATTTAATAGTTTTCATGATATCCAGGTGCCTTAATATATTTTTAAACAAGTGCCAATAAAATAGTTATGAACTGATGCCCTAAGATGTTTTTAATAGTATCCAAAACCATCATTTTAAACAGATGCCCTAATATTAACAAACATATGCCCTAATTTGTTAACAAAGCAAATGCCTTAATCTAATGATTTGCATTGTCTAAAAACATGATATATAAAGCACACACTGAAACAAAACTTTTAAGGTATATCACGGTCACCCATATGAAACCAAACACTAGAGCAACTACTTGAGGTCAATTCATTTATTTCTAGATTATATAAGAACACTCGAAACAAAACTTTTAAGGTATATCACGGTCACCCATATGAAACCAAACACCAGCAACTACTTGAGGTTAATTCATTATTTATAGTTAATTGCATCAATAGGTTAAACAAACAATATGCCCTAATAGAACCCTCATCATATAAAACAGATGCCCTAAACATTTATCATACATACACTTAAAAGTAACTAAATATATGCCATGAAATATTTCAAACAGATGCCTTAATATTAACAAACAAATGCCCTAATTTTTTAACAAACAAATGCCTTGAATCTAATGATCTTCATATTTAATAGTTTTCATGATATCTAGATGCCTTAATATATTTTTAAACAGATGCCCAAAAAATAGTTATGAATTGATGCCCTAACACGTTTTTAATAGTATCCTAAACATCATTTCAAACAGATGCCCTAATATTAACAAACAGATGCCCTAATATTAACAAACAGATGCATTGAATCTAATGATTTGCATTGTCCAACCATAATTATATAGGTTTATAAAGCTGCATTCTTTTGTACACCTATGTATCGATTCACCCGCTATCATTATTGTGGCTAATATATTTTATAAAAGGATGAGTTTAATAGTTAGAGAATTGGCAATGACCTTCAATATGACACGAAATAGGGGAAATCCACATGCCAGAAAAGAAAACATATACTATTTGTATGTTAAGTTGTTAACTCGCAACACCTGCATTTGCATTTGATAGTCAACCAAGACTATCACCACCTGCTTGAAGAAAAAAAAGAATGAAAACATCTGAGATTCACTATACAGATGCCTTAAATTGACCAAACAGATGCACTAAATCTAACAAACACAAATGCCTATTTTATAACAGATACCCTATTTTTTATAACACAGATGCCTATTTTTATAACACAGATGCCCTATTTTTATAACACAGATGCCCTAAATGAATAACATAATGTGACTCTAGGCGCGCCAGGATCACGAATTCACGATACTGAAAGCATCCATTTATACCAAGGGCTATTTTTTCGCAATGATAATTTAGCTATATTATCATGTACATTATTAGCCAATATGCAAGAATATGTCTACTGAGACTTGTATTTTATATACTACCATGACACTTCAAGCCCCTCATACCATGTAACATATTATTATTGTAATAGCTAAGGTGCCTCTATTTTCTTCCTCAAGCATTAAGGTTTCAGGAAGTATATGCAAAAAGTTGCAACGCAGACATAAATTTACAAACGAAAAGACAAAAAGTTGCAACACAAGTTCAGGTAAAGATGCACTAAGTTAAATATATATTGGTAGAAACGACGAGTAAAAAGAATGAAATTGATGTAAACAATACATCTAAACAATGAGTAACAAGTCCATTTTGCTTACTTCAGTTCCAGCAATGCGCCAATGCCTATGGAAAGGCGTATGATAGCTTCATGAAGTGATAAGGAATCATTAGTTCCATCTCCAGTGACTGCCACAACCTCACAAAATGTGGTACATAAATGTTTTACCAGGATATGCTTATCTAGAGGTGAGGATCAAGCCATAACCTACACGCATTGTAAAAAAAGTTACCTTCTGATGTAGCTTACACACGCCAGACATGAAATATTAATAAGAACACGAACCTGAATCTGAAGATGGAATGGGAGTTTGAGCTGAGACACCACTTTCCAGGTCTATGTATGCAAGGCATAGAGTTCCAAGAGCTTCACAAGCAAATGAGTCAATTGTACTCTTTAAATAGGCAATCTTTGATCATCATGATCAACAACTTCACCATTTTCGATAATCACTTTGTCACAAGCAGCCAAAACTATTTCTGAAGCACCTTTACAGTGAGCTCTTACACCGCCTCCAAGAAGCTCAAGCACCACTCCCATAAATGTCATGACATACCTTTTTCTGGACCAATAACCATAAAATACGGGTCTGTGGCTCTTATCAAGCTGTATCAACTGTTTGCGCTGTCTCAAATTCTTGCTACCAAAAGAGAAACCATCGATGTTTTCACTAGAAGATTGAGAGTCTTATTTTGGTTCAATCAATCCATCATCAGATTTATCAACACTCGTGTCCTCTTCACATGACAATCCTTTACTGGTTTAGCTTAAGCTCCTTGACCACAACCGTCTTTGGGGTCTGCCAAATGCCCATTAACGTCTTTTGCTACTACATTTACCCAATCGATGCCAAGAGTCCAACTGTACCCTAAATATGACAAACACAGTTCATATCATTATTACTAGTTATGACTAGATGTGCTAACTTTAACCCCTTCATGGACAAGAAGTATTTCCTGGTAATAGAAATTGTAACATCTGAGAATTTTCGGATTTTTAAGATAACTATTTTATCCCTTTGACTTTTAGGTCTGGCTTGACTTACAAGAACAACCATCTAAATCACGTTTTCACGGCTCGGACCCTAAAGCAATCGATGTATAAACGCATTACCTTACAACGTTTTCAGTTACACTCGAGACCTGGAAACGAGACCAAAATTGGGCTAAAACAGCACCTGGCAAAACATTGTTCGTAACAATAAACTACGCGAAAAACCAAACCCACACACAAAAGCAATTAAATTTTGTTTTTAATTATCAGTATTTATTTAATAAAAATATTAAATAAATTAGTCATCATTTTAATTAAAAGCGTTGCGGATAACGCGAATACTCGAGTTGAAATCCATTTTTATTTCGGACGAAACGAAACCGGTTCACAAAATGAATAACAGATATTTTATTAAATATTATAAAATATTTATGAAACATTATCAAGTAAATACTCATTTTTATCAGAAAAATGATTCGGAAAACAATGGCGCAAGTTTCGAGAGTTGAATCATCCGTTAAGTCGCTCAAATGAGTCCCGGACCGAAAGTTATAAAAACTACGTTAAATAGTTACAATTTAGACCCTATACTAATATCTATTTTTCATTTCAAATTATAACTTTTGTATATATATAAAATTATATAACAAAAATTTCATTTTACATACAACTAAACACACACACACTCTAAAATGCTCTCTCTCCCTCCCATGTCCGGCCGCCGGCCACCACCCTCCCACCACCTTCTTCTCCGGCCAACTTTCCGGCCACCACCACGTCGCCGCCGCCGGAAAACTTTTCCGGCGGAGTTTTCCGGCGAACCCCAAAAATGATTCTCGTGACCGGATCTACCCACTCATCATACTCACTCTCCCTCACTCGCTCCTCCACGCGCCAACCACCCCTCTCCGGCAGCCACCCACGACAGCCCCACATCCACTATAACACCACCATCATCATCGTCATCATAGTACCATCTCTATCCTCATCATCATCACCATCGTCGCAGCCACCCCTCATGGGTGCACATGGTTTTAAACCGCCACGAGAGGGTGCGTTTTGAGTTGTAAAACGACCCAAGGGTGCGTTGGCTTCGTCGCAATAGGGTGTGTCGAGTTCGGTATTTGCACCAAGTGGGATGCGTTTGGTTTTATTTATAGAAACGAAGGTGCGTTTTGGTTTTTACTAGCACCGAGGGTGCGTTGGGTTGTGTTTCGTGGGTTCACAGCCGGGGTCGGGTTGGTTTACATCACCATGGGTGTTCGTTTGGCTTGTTAAAAATTGGGGGTGTTCGTTTAGTTGTGGTAACAGTCGGGACAGCCGAAGGTTGTGTTGGTTTGCGGGTTCACAGCCACACAGGGTGTTCGAGTTGTGGGTTCGTTGGGTCGGGTTGTGAGTCTAGCACCGGCGAGGGTGCGTTGGTTTTGTGTTCAAAACAGCCGAGAAAAGGGCGTGTTTGGTTTGTTTTAGAAATAAGGGTGGGTTTGGTTCGTGTCATCATGGCTGTCAAACAGCCGGGGGGCGGGTCGGGCTGTGGGACAGCCGGGTGTACGGGATGGGTATAGCAACCGGGGTGTTCGTGTCGGGGGGTGTGTTGGTTTACGGGTTTCACAGCCGCACGGGGTGCGTCGGGTTGGGGTTACAGCCGAGAGGGGGTTTGGTTGGGTGGCAGCCACCACACAGCCACCGCACGGGGTCCGTTTGGGTTGTAGCAAATTAGGGTCCGTTTGATATAGTGGCAGCCAAACGGGGGTGTTTGGTATTAAAAACAGCCCACGAGGGCGTTTGGTTGTGGGTTTAACAGCCACAAAGGCTGTTTGGAGTCCAAGGGGTGCGTTTGGATACGGGTTTAACACAAAAAGGGTGCGTTTGGTTTGTGTGGAAATCTATTAGGGTGCGTTTGGTATAGCAGAAAAACCACAAAGGGTGTGTTTGGCATAAGAAATCAAAATAGGGTGCGTTTGGTATAGTGGCAGCAATAGGGGCGTTTGGCTTAGCAGTGTCGCACTAAGAGCGTGTTTGGGTGAGCATATTTACCGAAAGGGGGTGTTTGGGTTAAAATGAATTAACAATAAATATATCTTAAAATTTTATGAATATAAAATTTTAACGAGATTTATAAAGTATAAATCGGAACAAAAGGGTGGTTAATGGTTATATAAATACAATATTTATTATTTTGTGAGTTTCGATATCATAACGTGAATATATATGTCATATCTGAAAAACGCGGGAGTTGGAAAAATGGAAACGTGAATACTTGCAACATATATATTATATCTAGAAAACGTGAGTGTTTGAAATATTAACACGTTAACAATTGCTAACATATATTGAATATAGGAAACGTCAAGTTTTTGCAAAAATGGAAATGTTATATAAACGGAGAATTCATGATGAAATTTATATAATTTTCTATATTTGCGATTCACTAAAACTTATATTATTTTAGAAACCGATAAAGAGACTAAAGTTATATTTTAAAAGATATTAAAATATAACTATACAATAACCTGACAACGGACGAAAACTATATTTTTACATTAAGATGACTGTTTTAGATACGACTTGTCAAAGAAACGAAACATAATTTATAAAATATTAATTTATATTTTATAATGGTTACGAACGGGTACAAACATCGGTTGTTTAATTTATAACCTTAAGACATTTGTCTGCTTTTATTCAAAGTCTGTTACCAATTGAATTGCTGTCGAAATAATTGGGTTTAATTATTTATTCACACATTTTATATAATACTTGCAAATTATTATATACTTTTCATAAA
>BQNB010056913.1:2263-38453 GCA_026074375.1 Tanacetum coccineum
TCAAAGCATATTGACATCAGATTCCACTTCATCAAAGAGCAAGTAGAGAATGGAGTAGTAGAGCTTTACTTTGTCAACACGGAGTATCAGCTAGCGGACATCTTCACTAAAGCCCTATGCAGAGAAAGAATTAAATTTATTATCAACAAGCTGGGAATGCGAAGTTTTACGCTTGAGACACTAAAACAGTTGGCAGATGAAGCTGAAGAATAGTGGTGGTACCTATTTGATATCTTGTATAATATGTATATATTAAAAACCATAAAAACCAAAAATATTATTTTCATTTTCAGAAAATGTTTATAAAAACAAAATACAAAAATATAACATACATATAAAACTAAAGAAAAAATTAAAAAATGAGAAAAATATAAAAAGAGGTAATAATGGCATGTCTTCTGAAAATCTATAACATTTACGGTCTTAGAAATGTCATTCAATAATGATACGAGGCTGTAAATGAAGTTCGAGCAGAAGTTCCAAATTTTTTCAAAACATGCCAAATGGCTTGCTATTATTTCAGATAGCAACCCGGTCATCATATTAAAGGCAAGTATTTTTAAAAAAAACTTGACCTCTCAACGGGAATTTATTCTCGGGCATGGTCTACTTAATAACCATGCAAAGGCTTGTGTTTACTTTGCAACACACACCGTGCTTCCTATACTTCCATAAGTGTACGTGTCAGTGCGCTTATGTGTTAAAATAAGAGAAATCTTATTTTGATGTTTATTTTTCAAACATATAACATTCCTTCATCTAAAAATGCTTTTTCAAAGACATTCCACTTCTCAAACAATGACTACAGCTCTTTAAATAGAAAATGGGTCACTGTTTGAGAGGGAGAAAATGTCAAATATCTTATTCATAATAATAATGTGCTTAAAAGGAAAAAGGTTAACATTCTTCAGGAAAGTTAATTATGTTTAGCTTATGTGTGCCTTATATGTTATATGTTTATGCTAGTTAGGGAGTTAAAGTGTGAATTATGAGGTTAGGTATGCTAGTTAAAAACATTAGAGACTATTTGTGCCAATTGTTAAACTATAATTGCCTAATAAATCTTATAAGTGTAAATTTAAAGGGTTAAGTAACTTGAGGGGTTGAATGTGTACAAAACAATAATTGTTTCATAACACCACCCAACCTACTCGTCTATTTACACAAACACACACACTTAACACATTTTTCCTCCCACTCTCACTCGAACGATCATCATCACCAGTTCCTCATCTCAACCTTGTTTTCACACCTAAGGTATAACTACAAACTCGTTCTACACTTCCTAAACATGTCATACCTCGAAGGAATTGGGATTTAATTCAACTTTGAACTCGAAAACCCTAATTCCTAAATTAGGGTTTCTCAAAATCAAAAGTGCATAAATCATCAAATTAATTGAGGGGTTATGATTGCTTTGGAGTGTAGAAGACTCGTATAATGCAGTTTTATGTGTGGTTAACATATGAATGAGATATGCCCGATTGTATGCTCGAAAATTTAGGTTTTTGGGAGATAATGTAAAATGTTGATGGGTTTTGTAATAGAATGCATGTTTATCAATTATTGAATGTATTTGAACCATTAAAACTTACCCTTGCCCGTAGATAATTGAATGTATGTGCTAAATGTGTAAAAGTGTTCGTGTCTTGTAAAATCTTGATGAATCAGTGGATAAATGTTGTTAGAATTGTGCCTAAAGGTTATCCTTATGTTAATAAGTGCTAAAAGAACAACTCGTGTGCAACAAAATCATGTTTGTAATTTTTTATGTGGAGAACCGATAGTCGAGTCCATTTGGGGATCCGATCTTGTCAAGACTCTTGGGTATCCGGGATAATTTAAGTCCATTGAGGGACTATCTTGTTGATTTTTTAAGGAACACGATCTTGTTTTATCTCATCTAAGGGACCGGTTTAGTTTGTGTTTTTTTAGGAACCAATCTAGTTTTACTATCATCAGGACCCGATCTAGTCATTTTGTTAAGGACCCGATATAGTCGTTTTTCCTTATTGACGATTCTATAACAAGTCCTTTGTTATAGACAGATATAGTCCATTATCTTCTGGTCGATCTAGTCAAGTTCCATTGTAGGGAACGATCTAGTAGAGTTATTAGGACCGATCTAGATGTTCTTTTTTTAAATAGACATGATTCTATCTCTCATAAGGATCCAATCTATGTGAAGTCTTTTTAAGGAACCAGACTAATAGCTTTAAGACCAAAAACACATAAGATAAATTCTAATTTGAAGGCAAATGAAAACTTAACTTAGCAGGCTAATTAAAAATTGGTTAATTATGCTATCTAATTGAGTTAAAATAGGCTTAAAAGCAAGGTAAAATCAAGGTTAACTAAATTATGACTTAGGTTATCTAAATTCTCTACTAGTTAGAAAGACCAAGATTCCTAAATTATCAAAGAAGTTGCCTTAATCCTTTAAGCATGTAAGTCTATCTAATACGCCATGTAGAGGAAAGATCTTTTACAACGGCTAAAGTATTAGAGGTCCTAATACTTAAGGAAAATTTTCACATCATGATAAAACATAAAATGTTCACGTAAAAGGTCAATATAGTTATATATAAACTTGGTTATACATAAAAACTGTATTGATTCTTTCTTAAGCAGAACCATGGACATCACAAAAGCTGAACAAATTGCATTGGATGACGCTTTAGTTGCTCTTGCCAACAGACTCAAGATTGGCAAAAGTAATCTTCGACTAAGCTTAGACCTCAAGTCCAAAGAAGAAACTCTTCAAGTAGTATATGATGTTTTGAAACTCACCCCCTTTTATAAGGCATTCCAGATCACAACTGATGTTCCAGAAATCTACATGCAAGAGTTCTAGGCCACTGCTACAGTTTATCACCACTCAATTTATTTCAAGATAAACAATAAGAAACATATTGTGAATCTTGAGTACTTCAGAGAAATGCTACAGATATGCCCTAAACTCCCTGATCAGCAATTCGAGGAACCACCCTTTGAAGAGGAAATTCTCATGTTTCTCAGAGATCTTGGTTATAGTGGAGAGATAAAGGTGATCACATATGTCATTATCAATAAGCTGCATCAACCCTGGAGATCATTTGCTGCAGTTATCAGCAAATGTCTGAGTGGTAAAAGTACCGGATATAACAGTCTTCGCTTATCTCAAGCTCAAATCCTTTGGGGCATGTACCATAAGAAGAACGTAGATTATGCCTACTCTTAGCTTTAAAATATGGTAACATATCCGGAATTACATTAGTTCATTTATAGCGTGACATG
Organism: Tanacetum coccineum; assembly: GCA_026074375.1. Classification (NCBI taxonomy): domain Eukaryota; kingdom Viridiplantae; phylum Streptophyta; class Magnoliopsida; order Asterales; family Asteraceae; genus Tanacetum; species Tanacetum coccineum. The sequence goes on from BQNB010056913.1 coordinate 5,540, forward strand.
TAGGGACTAATAATGACTAGTTACGATACTTATGTGTCATTAGGACTATAAATAACCCCTCCATACTTCCATAGAGGGGTGAGGATTCATTTTGTATCTCATTTGGTGTGTGTCTTTCTCTCTCTAGAAAACACATATCTTTCCTTTTTTCTCTCACTAAATAAAATGGCTACTTATTTGTTTAATCCTCCCCGACCTCTAGATCATGTCCCTTGTTAGTGATATCTTATTGTTAACAATTGGTATCAAAGCTACAGGGGTGTATCGTATCATGTTTGTCTGTTGTTGTCTGGTTACTATTCATCTGTATCCCGGTTACTGTTCATACAATGTTCATTTACTGTTCAGATCTGGTCAAATTGGTGTATTATTTTTGTGTTATTTTTTTCTTTTGAAAAAGTCATGAAAATGGTTGTATTGTTGTTGTTATAAGTTATGTGTCTCACATCTGGTTTCATTATATCCATCTGCTATTTTTTATGTGCTTCCAAGACAAATTTTTCAAGTTTATTTTTTTATAAGTTTCTTGGTAGCGATTTAATAAAAAAGAAAAAACCCATATCCATAATTTCAGGAAAAAGTACAATAGTACGACTGTGACAGGTAGCGAGTTGAGAAGAACAGGTAGCGAGTTATAAAGAACAGGTACAATGAAGACAAATTTCTAAGCCAAATACAAACGAACCGCTGCCTAAATTTCCTCTTAATAGCGAGTTGCCAAAAATAGCGAGTTGTCAAAGACAACGGTTTGCCACAAACTCAAACCGAGTCAACTCGGTCATTACCGAGTTGACCCGGATCGACTCAACTGAGTCAAACCGGTTAATATCGGGTCAAGGTCAAAAGGGACAGAAACGACATAGAATGACAGACTTGACAAGACTCGTTTAACCTCACACCTCAATAACATCAACAACAACAACCATCATCAACACAATTTACAAATCCACATCTATCTCTATAACCCTTCGTCTCATTTCAATCTACAACAAATTTACACCAACTCTAATCCCATCATCCTCTCCAACAACAAGACTCGAAGAAAAACTCACCAACTAAAATGATCTCAGTTTATTTCGATTCGAGTTATATAAAAAATATTGCATGACCATCAAAAGATCAAGAACTCAAAAAGAAACTCTCTTCACTGATCTGTGTGAAGAAATTATACCATCTTCATTTTTCAAAATTAAAGAAAGGGTCATAACAATAACGTTATTCTCTCTCTTTGCTTCGTTTAAATACACAAAACCAACACATACACCTTACCCGAGACCTTGATTATAAAGATCTTGAAGATTTGGTAGCACTTGAGTGTTTGTAATAAGCAGTTAATGACAAAAAGGGGGTTTGATGAGATGTTTTCTTGTGTGTATGGATGAGAGGGTTTCACTGGATGATCTGATTGTTATTAGATCTATATTTGTGAAAGAGGCGGGATCATTTTCTATGGGTTTTTTATCTGATTGATAGAAAAGAGAAACGAATGTGTGAGAGGTAGTTGGATATGTTGAGTACAATTAGGGTTGTGTGTGAGTAAAATTAGGGAAACTTAGTTTTATAATCCTTAATTCACACAATGAACCGGGTATATGATTGATGATGGACTGTGTATTTAACAAAACTGTAGGCCGGATCCTATCAATAATTTTGGGTCGTGTCTTACATTTTTTTGAGTCGGCCCAAACAGTTATGGTAGAGGCATTGATTTATTACATAGTTGGCCAACTATTGATTAGAAAATGATGGGCCGAGTAATTTAATTGATAGTTGGGCTGTTTTATTGTTAGAATGGGCCGAATTATTTATGGATGGAGCCGAATAATATGCTATCATGACAAGTTGACTAGACAATGTTGATTCGTTGATGACATTTAAACACAACATTTGTCTAGTTTAATGACATTCTTGAACAACAACACAACAAACACGATACATAACACTAAAAACGATCCGAATAAGATTCACTAAAATGACAAACGGCTAAAGATTCAGACTACGATGACAAGTGATCACGGAGTTGATTAGGTATCCCTTATTTGAGATTGAAATGGGTTTCACGAAGGCATCTGCTTATTTCATCATCGAGACTTCCTTCTATTTGCTACCCCTTTTCTTTAAACCCAATCTATCGATTGATGACTTGCTTGAACGTACAACGGTTATGATTGAGACTTGAATTATCTAGTTACCAGCAGTCAGGGGTGGTTGGTTGCAGACCTAGTTAACTATCACTTACAAGAGTTACATTGTAGTACTCAGTGTCACACGTAGAAGACGATGTGGATAATTTCAAGAGGTGGTGTACTTCTTATACTTTTCTGGTTGGGTATAGAGTACTTATAGATTTAATCTTGCATCGTTCTTCAATCAACAACAGTGCAAGCTTAAGTAACAAATTTGGGGGATTCTACTTCATTTTTCAAGTTTGGTATATCGGGTTTACTTCACCAAGTAATCACAGCAATAGCCGACAGAATATAGTTTAAAGGTTGAGATGTAATCAGCAATTCTCACAGGATATTATTGTGACATTCCAAGACAATGATACTTCACAGTCTAAGCAAATTTCTTAAAGTTCTTCAACGACATTCATATACAAGACCTTGATTATACCAAGTTTTCTTGATTCTTGCTTCATCTCCTCTATGGTTTCTAAAGACAAGAGGGTAATGCTTTGTTTGGATTTCAAGATTTATGTTTTAGACAAGAACCTCTCGAGTATATGTGCGTACACAACAATGATGCTTCTGAGAGTTCGCAACCATCATGGGGGAAAATGTGTACATCCGGGACTTAGTTGACTTTGATGTTACCATGTCAACTTCTAGGGGGAAGTAGTGTATACTACTTCACTTAGTATGGTTTATGAAGTATTCCGCATACGTGAAAAAAACATTGTTGCTGATTTCTCACATGTACCCCCGAACGAATATTCACCAAGATCCAATGACAAGAAGCAGTGGTATTTGGTGTGGCTTTTCTTCTACAAATTTCTGTTGTGCACGTCAATTACATATAGAAGATGGTTGAAGCTACATCAAAGTTTTAGAATCTGCTCAAGATAGGGATGTTGGTTTGGGGGGAAGCTGATTCAGAAACTTCGCCAAAAAGGAGTCTGTGAAGAAAGCTTTTCAAGACATGTTTCATGAATTAGGGGGAAGTTAATCTAGTTCATGCATACTACAATGGTTCCATAACAAGTAAAGACAATGAAGATCCAAGCTGGAGTTCAAGTTTCAAGACAAGGAGAACTCATAAGACATCTTCAGCTTTGGAAGTGCTTTGGAAGACTTTATTTTATTGTAATTGTACTTGATAGGAACATTGTAAGTAATTCCGTATGTGTCCACATATTGGGGGAAGATTGTTAGCCTTAAAATATGGTGACATATCCAGAATTACATTAGTTCATTTATAGCGTGGCACGTAGGGACTAATAATGACTAGTTACGATAGTTATGTATCATTAGGACTATAAATAACCCCTTCATACTTCCATGGAGGGGTGAGGATTCATTTTGTATCTCATTTGGTGTGTGTCTTTCTCTCTATAGAAAACACACATCTTTCCTTTTTTTCTCTCACTAAATAAAATGTCTACTTATTTTTTTAATCCTCCCCAACCTCCGGATCATGTCCCTTGTTAGTGATATCTTATTGTTAACACCTACTTTCTGTGGGAGGACTTTGTTTATCAAGTAGAGAACAAGAATGTAAAGAGAAGTAATGAGATGTACTACCCTCGCTTCACCAAGGTCATCGTCAACTTCTTCATGACTAAGGATTCATCAATTCTAAGAAGAAACAAGGTAAATTGACACTTTGCCAGGGATGACCCAATGTTCACCATGATAAAGGTTGTCTCTAGGCATGAGGACACACAGCTATATGGTGCCATTTTGCCTGATGAATTGACGAATGAAGCCATCAAAGATCCTGAATCCTACAAAGAGTATTATGCCATTGCTTTAGGAGCTGAACCTCCAAAAACAAAAGCAAGTGTTAAAAAGAAGCAAGCTGAATCTGACACTACAAAGACTCCTTCAAGTGTTAAAGGCAAAAGGCTCAAGACTTCAGCAAAGGCAGCTAAACCTGCCAAGAAGAAACAACCTGCAAAGACGTCTAAAGCTAAAGGTCTAACAATGCTATCTAAGGTTGCTTTAACAGAAGCTGAACAAATGGAGCTGGCCACAAAGAGAAGCCTAAAACAAACTCACAGCTCTCACGCCAGCAGTTCGGGTACAGATGAAGGAACTGGTGATACACCAGGGGTTTCCGATGTACCAACATATGAATCTGATGATGAGCAAATCTCTTGGAAGTCCAATGACGATGAAAATGATGATGATGACAATGATGAAGACAATGATGATGATCAAGACAATGATGACGATCAAGACAATGATGATGATGATGATGATGACAATGATGATGATGATGACGATGCTAATAGTCAAGATGATGATGGTCAAGAAGATGATGATCAGGAATATGATGGACAAGATGATGATAATCAAGATGATGATAATAAGCAAACTGATTCAGACAACGATGGTGATGACTTTGTTCATCCCAAGTTTTCCACTCATGATGAAGAAGATATACAAGAAGAAGGTTCAGATCTGAGGGTTCAAACACCTTTTCATTATGAATCCACTAATGATGAAGAAAGTGATGAAGTCACTCATGGTGCGAATGTTAAGGGAGAAGAACTGGATGAAGAAGAGACAAACGAAGAGGACGAAGCGAATGAATTATACAAGGACGTGAACGTCAATCTGGAGGGAAGAGATGCTAAAATGAAAGATGCTCCACGCACTATCATTCAACCCACTCAAGTAATAGAAGACACTCTTGTGATAATAACTCCGATCAATCCTGAAGGTCAACAACAGAGTTCTTCTGTGTCATCTGGCTTCGTTTCTAACATGCTCAACCCCAGTCCAGATACAGGTATTGACTCTATATTTAATCTTAACACTGAGTCAACTTCTCTGGTAGATGTTCCGGTTACTACTATTGCTGCGACACCTCTCTTGTCTGCAACAACACTTCCTCCACCACCCATTCCTCTCATTCTACATTCGTAACAAACACCAATTCCCACACCAACAACTGTTCCAAGCTCCTCCCTACAAGATCTTCCTAACTTTGGTTCATTATTCGGGTTTGACCATAGACTAAAAACTTTGGAAACCAATTTTTCTGAATTCAAGCAAACGAACCAATTTGCTGCAACAGTTTCTTCAATTCCTGGCATTATTGATGCGTACCTTGCCAACAAGATACATGAAGCCATTAAAACAGCTGGTCAGTTATAGTCCGACAAACTCAGAGATAAAGCTCAAGTTGAAAATGCAGACTTCATCAATAAACTTGATGACAACATTAAGAAAATAATCAAGGATCAAGTCAAAGAACAAGTTAAAGCACAAGTCTCCAAGATTTTGCCAAAAATTGAGAAGACTGTAAATGAACAACTCGAGGCAGAGGTTCTGACTCGTTCATCCAATAAATCTAAGACATCCCATGCTGTAGCTGCCAACCTTCTGAACTTGAGCTGAAGAAGATTCTTATAGATAAGATGGAAAGTAATAAGTCAATCCACAGATCTGATGAATAGAAGAATCTTTACAAAGCATTGGTTGACGCCTTCAAAAGCGACAAACTCATACTTGACATGTATGAAGATACTGTCTCGTTTAAAAGACGTCGAGATAATGAGGATAAAGACGAAGAACCCTCCGCTGGATCAAACCGGTGGTCTAAGAGAAGAAGAGCTGGAAAATAACCAGACTCAACCAGTGCACCAAAGGAAAAGACCTCCAAGACAACTAGCAAGTCAACTGAAGGGTCCAAATCTCATCACAAGTCTGCTGGCAAGTCTGCTCAAGCAGAAGAACCAATGCACACTGCCAAAGATTTGGAAGAACCCACATATCAGGAGTTCAAAACAGGAGTTATTGAAGATCAACCAGATGAAGAGACCTCTCAGCGTCCTGATTGGTTTCAGAAACCAGCAAAACCTCCTACTCCCGATCGTGATTGGAATAAGACTTTGCCTGATACTCATGGACCTGTTCAACCTTGGTTAAGCTCTTTGGCCCAGATGGAAGATCCGCGTAAGTCATTTAATGAGCTGATGGACTGTCACACCCCGCCTAGGCGGAAACACGAGGCGTAACATCATGGATATCATCACAACATAAGGGTGTCAACAATAGAGGGAACTAAATGGAATAGATAAAAAAATGAGACACAATGTGTCATGACAATATCTAACACAAGATAAAAGAGTCTTGCATTACGATAGCAAAGTCATACCACAAGGGAACATAATCTGAAAGTCTACACTAAAACAACAAACATCCAAGTATCAAACAATTCAAATGACTTAAATAAAATCTCTAGGAGAATAACTTCGCATGCAAGACTATGGTCTTGCTAGCCACTCTTCCTAACTTTAACATCCTCAAGATGGTTACCTGAAAATGATACTTAAAACGTCAACACAAAGGTTGGTAAGAGTCATAGGTTTAAGACATGAAAATCAATTCCAACCGTAAATTACTGTGATAATTAAGAAAACATTGCAGGACAATAAATGAACTATCATACATGCTAACATGTAAATCCAATCAATCACACAAATTTCCAGCAACGACCATAAGACGTCTCATAGCGTACCAAGGTCCCTGTGGTTACCCCTTTAGCCCAGGCCATGGATACTCCCAAAGTAACCTTCCTGCTCGCTAGGCGGGAAACATATCTTCAAGGAATGAAATGCCCCAAAATAACATTCAGGTATGCGAAGTCTTTGATGTTTGGGGATTAGATTTTATGGGACCATTTCCCCAATCTAGAGGTAATAAATACATATGAGTAGCTGTAGATTATGTGTCTAAATGGGTCGAAGCTCAAGCGTTACCTACGAATGATGCGCATACTGTGGTTAAGTTTTTAAGATAATTATTTGCTAGGTTTGGAGTTCCTAAAGCTTTGATTAGTGATAGAGGGACACATTTTTGTAATTCTCAGCTTGAAAAAGCTTTACAAAGATATGGTGTGATTTACAAATTATCCACGGCATATCACTCTCAATCTCATGGACAAACTGAAGTTACTAATAGGGCCATTAAGCGTATCCTAGATAGATCAGCGGGGTACAATCCTAAAGATTGGTCGGAAAAACTTAACGATGCATTGTGGGCATTTAGGACGGCCTACAAAACACCGACAGGGTGTATACCTTTCAGACTAGTTTATGGGAAAGCATGCCATTTACCCGTGGAGATCGAGCATAAGGCACATTGGGCATTGAAACAATGTAATATGGATTTAACACTTGCTAGCAAAAGTCGTCTTATGCATCTTAATGAGTTAGTCGAATTGAGAGATGGCGCTTATGAGAATACAAGAATTTACAAAGAACGGACCAAGAAATGGCATGATTCTAGGCTTTGTGGTGATAAATATTTTAAGATTGGTGACAAGGTACTACTTTATAATTTTTGTCTGAAGATGTACCCTGGAAAACTTAAGTCAAAATGGAGCGGTCCAAACATTGTTAAAAGAGCATATCCATATGGGGCTGTAGAAATAACTGAACGATTGAAGAAATATTACGGAGGTAACATTGACAAGGAGGATGATGAAGTTATAGAGTTTGAGAATGATGTAACAAGAGGCTGAAGGGAGTCTAACTTAAAGACTCTCACAAAAACAAAAGTGCTTTCTGGGAGACAACCTGACTGTTTTTTTATTTGTTTTATCGAGTCTGTCTTCCCAGACATCGATACGGCGTATCCGCTCCATACCATACGACATACTGAATGTCTGGACGTTATCAGTCCTTTATTTTTCTACATTTTATTGTCAGTTCTTTCAAAACGGCGTATTTATTATATGATACGACGTATTTGGCAGACTGACCCGTATAGATACTTTTTACAGGTCTTTCTATATGACGTATCTAGGTTTTAGGATACGGTGTATTGACTGCCTGTACAGTTTTGTTTTTATTTTATTAACCGTAAGATATCCGAGATAGGATTTTACATGGTTTTCCTATATTTTGCACAGGACCTCGCTGGAAAGAAATCGACAAAAGTTGGTGAAGTATCAATAAATCTGGAATTCTTGCTCATAAAATCAACATGGAAAATCTACCGAGCAAAATATCAGGGGAGTTTCTCTTTCTAATTCTTTTATTTCCCGTTTTTAATATTTTATCTATACAACGAGGACGTTGTATAACTTAAGTGGGGGATGGGAATTAGAACGTTACTTGTCATATTTTTCACATTAAAATGCTTTAATTATGCTAAAATTTAAAAAAAAAAATCAAGCATACTTTTGTGAAATTACTAGTTACATAACCTGCACACAATACCCTTATTAGATATTGTGAGGATTCAGCCTTATCCGTTTTTAAATGTTTACCCAAATTTCACAAAATATGAGTGTGTCGATGATGTTGTAGACTTTAGAACTTGGCTTGGTATATCTATTCGAGACCGCAATATGTGATAATTTGGTTTAATGGTGTAACTTGTTTTTAAAAATGAGTAATTTCTCTAGGTTTTACTCCAAAAAGCCTATATATGTTGTTTTATTAAATAACCACACCGGTTAGTTAACTCCCGTATAAACCTTTTTGTTTACTCTCACTTTAAGAGTAAGATACCTCTAGAAAAACCTGCTGAGCCATTCCATTCTTTTTCTTACACCAACTATTTATTTCATTACACCTTTACACCTTAGCCTACCCTGTTAGATTAAGTCCATTAATTAGTTGCTAGTTGCTTAAAGTGTAAAGTATGTATTTCCTGTGTCTTGTGTCATTTTCTATCTCTGGTATGGTTGGGAAGAAATTTGCACATTGCAAATGGGAATGTAAAAAGTAGTCAAAACTCATGTATTTTTACTACCATCACAATTATTGGTACGTCCGAAGAATGAAGAATTATGAAAGAAATTATCTGGAATTATTATGATCGTGAAGATGGTAAATTTACACCGAGACTCGTAGTATGTATTAAAAAAATCAAAAAAATTAGAAAATTGCTGCAAAAAAGAGGAGGAAAGAATAAAGATAGCCGGTTCGTTAAAGCTTAAACCGATGTATTATTTAAAGGATCGATTATTCGTTGATACATATTATAAATCAACGATATAAAGTTTGTATAATGTAGTAGATATTGCCACTTGTCTTGTAAAAGTATGTATAGTGTGGATAAATGGGAAGTTGACCGTTATGGGATCGCCAGCTTAGGTTGTTTTTGATCGATGATCAAGACGTCTGTGTATATATTTGTGTCTTTATCATGGTAATGGTCGGGAAAGTATCTAGCAACTTGTGCCTTATTTGTTTTCGACTTAGTCTATTTGTTTTATAATTTTTTATTTAACAGCAATTTGTTTCCCTTTCCTAATTACTAGCCTTAGGTTTTACTCGAATGAGGATGTGAGCAATCATGCATGTCTATTCCGTCATTACGGCCATGTATGTGTGATTTTGTCCGCCTTGTTGGATTATTACTTTTGGTGAAAGTTAGAAGATCCACACCCTATATCATTCTTTATCCTAACCTTTGGTTAAACTCGAATGAGGGAATTAAATGCAATCATGTATGTCTATCTCATTGTTATGGGTGTGTATATGTGATTTGTCGCCCTTGTTGGTGTGGTACTTTTGGTGAATATTACCGGTCCTATTCTTTAGCTTATTCGAGTTAAGGTTTGAGTGCAGTCATATGTGTCTATTCCGTCGTTACGGATGTGCACGTATGGTCTTTGTCACATTTTCTGGAATATTGGTATCAGATAGAGACTAAAGAGAATGATCAAACCCTAAGCCTTTCATAAAAACCCTATTTACCTTTTTAGACTTGTTACTCCTTAGCTTTAGTGGTGGAGATGTGTATCCTTGCCAAGCTTATGATAGAAATACTCGTCACGACCGAGCAATTGAGCTAATTACTAAAATGTTACCATGGTCGAGTGATTTGAGTGTTTTCATTTTCCTATTTCGTGAGGTGTTTGGTTGTGTACTAGTAATTAAATGAATGAATTGCTTTAAAGGGAAAATCCTACACCGGTTAGGATACATTTTCATAAGTTTTCTAAAAGTCTACTTGAGGACAAGTAGGATTCAAGTGGGGTGATATTTGATGACATCAAATAACGTCATTATTATAGCATCATTTATCCCATGTTACCCACTTTGTATTAATTATTGCATGGTTTGGTACTTAATTATTTATATTTGTTATTTGTAGTAATTATCGAGCATTGGGAAAAAGATGGAGAAAAGGACCTGATTTGAAGCATAAACGAAGAGTTAGAGAAATTCGACTGATTCTGACATCAGTTCGCCGTATCTAAAAGACTTTGAAGAACTCAAGATCATTGGCTGACTTTGAAGAATACGCCGTATCCACATCAGCAGATAAGCCGTATATGATACTTTGGTCAACTATCAAGAGAAACACGTTTTTAGCCAATACTTTGTATCCAAAACCTCAATACTCCGTATTCGAAGACCCAACAATCCGTATTGGTTAATACTCCGTATCCGAAGACCCAATACTCCGTATTGGTCAATACTCCGCATTCGAAGAACCAATACTCCGTATTGGAGCCCACGCCAAGTTAACCCGATACGCCGTATTGAATTTCAATACGCCGCATCGACCAATTTTCATAGTCTATAAATACCAAACCCTAAATACGATTGAGGGTATTCTTTTAACTACCAAGTCACATTTTTAGAAGATTTATGAAGCCAAGAAGGTCTTGAAAAGTTGTCTGATCAATGGGAAAACTCTTGTAATCTCTACAATCCACTATACGTGTTCGGTTAGCATTATGTTTAATCGTTCATCTATCATTTCGTGTATTGTGACAATGACTATCGGCTAATAGCTTTAGGTATTAGTCATGTTGATGATAATATAATGTTTTGATTTGTCTTTATATCGATTGTTCCTTATTCTTTGTATGTTGATTATGTTTATCACTTCATACCCGTTTATGTGCTTAATTATGTGTTTTACCTATCATTCAACTAGGTCTAGTCCTACATATTTAATGTGCTGCAACTTCGGTGTTGTTTAGGTGTAGGCTAAGAGTCCGAGATAGAAACATACAACGCTTATTCATATAGCTAGAATAATAGGATCACCAATAGAAAGCCCTGTTTTGACCTATGGTTAAGTGGATAGGTAGACTAAGCCGGTGACTTAGGACTACACATAACGTTTTGTTTCCATAGGTAGTTAAGTGGGCGTAGACTACTAGTATATGAATTTCCATTAAGCAGTAAGTTGGTAAAGCCTCCATGAGCTAGGATTCAATATAACCACCAATTTGGTTTCCTAGATAGATTATAATAAACTGTGTGAGCTTTATGCGGATTTTAGGTTAATTGTGACAAGATTAACTAGCGACAACGTAACCCTTGCGGATTTTTGAGTTTATAATGTCCTAATTTAGTCCTTCGGCTTTTATTATTTTCTATTCCGGAAATTTTTAGGATTTTCAGTACTAAGTCTATTATCTATTTAATCATTTGTGTTAATATTCTCTTAAATTATCTCATTATAGATGATTATATTTATATTTGATCGATCTCTATGAAGTTTTCCCAGAAACGACTTAAAATCTCAAGCAACGCGTCCTGACACGTCCGTTAATGATCCATACTAAATTTAAAGCAATTTAACTCATTTACCCATGGTGTAAAGTCAAAGTTCATCTAAAAAACATTTTTACACTCATTAAAAATACTAGGAAACTTTGGGTCACATTTTAAATCATGAGATTTGACCATTTAAGGACCCGACAAGTGACAAAATGCAACTAGGATCCCCTTGGATTCCTAGCTGGTTTCGAGCCCCACTAAGGAGCAAGGAGGCACCATTTTAGCACTCTTATCCCCAACCTAGTACTAACCATTTGTTTTATTTGATTTCAAACACACACTTTCATTCATTTTCTCACACATTAAAATTTCTATTCTCTCTTGCTTGTTTCGTACGCACCACAACACACACACAAACACATAGTTTTTCCAACTTTGATAAAAAACATGAGAGTTTGGGTATTTCTGGGTTGATTCCAATAGGTGTGGGTTCATTAAAATAACGTTTGGGTTGTCGGTTTAGTGTTTAATCTCATTTTCAAAACCCTCTTTGTAAGTCATTTATTTCTCAAATATTTTTGTACTTTTATTAATATTATGATGCATAGATAATAGTTGTACAGTCCATTTGTTAAAAATCGAAAGCTTAAAATTTACAAATAAAAATAAAGGGATGTTTGTTCGGTTTGATGTGGGAAAAAGGGGAACAAGGAAATACCATTTTATTATGATGGTGGTGATGGTTGAATAACATTTATATACCATATAGCTTAATACTTATCTAGCTTATTTAAAAAGCCTTATATAGGTTATTTAGGGCTTATTTGTATTCGATCCAAAAAGGGAAACAAAAGAAATATGTTTTTGGGTATTACCTATACTTGTCATATTTTTATAGCTTACTATGATAGCTTATTTTGCGAACTAGAATAACTAATAGCTTATTTAGCTTATTAAAAAGCTTCAAATAGCTTGTTTTGGAGCTTATATGCTCACGGCTAGGAGAAGGGAGACCAAGGGAGTACTTTTAGTCATTTACCTCTTTCGTCATATGTTTGTAGCTTATTGTGGTAGCTTATTTTGGTAACTAGAAGTACTTATAGCTTATTTGTTTATTTAAAAGCTCTATATGTTTTTTGGGGCTATTAAAACCCACGACCTAATAATGCCCAATAAGCCATGGCTTATTGTGAACCTTATTGTGGCCCGGCTTATTTTTATGACTTTTGGTTATAGTTTATTTTGATATTTAAGAACTTGCGTAGGTTAACGGCTTAATAATACGGTACAGATAGCTTATAATGGGCTTAAAAGGCCACAACCCAATAAGCTAAGCCCAAACCATGGCTTAGTCTTGGTCCGTGAGTCTTGGCTTATTTCGTGGACTTCTCGATAGACTTATTTTCTTAAATGGGCTTAATATTGGGCCTAAAACGAGTTTTGAAAACCCGTAAACGATATTTTGGTTTACTAATGGGTCTCACGGCCCAATAAGCTTAAACTAATCATTTTGAAGACTAAAAACAGACTTTTGGTAACTATTTATACTTATATATATACATATTAATAGTCGAATAGTCATTTGAAGGAAACGAGTCTTGGAAATTAATGCGAAATGTGGATTTTGGGTCGTTGGACGGAATTGATTTATTTAAGATAAAGTATTTAAAAAATGAGGTTTAAAAACCATAGAAACGTCTTATAAACTAACGGGTCATGCCAAAATTTCAAAAAATATTATACTTAGAATATTTTACAAAAATATTAATTTCTTAGAAACTGACAAAAGGACGAAATATATAAAATATTATTATTTTAATAACCCGACTAAAAGACAACAATATATTATATAATTTTATAAATTATAAAAACTTCTATTAATGATTTAACGTAACTAAAACGTGTCATTTTTCACAAATTATGCAATTAAACTAGGCAACATAAGACAACCAGATAAATTACCGTGCATTCATAAAGGGTGGTTTTTATGGGACTACTCACTAGTTGTTTGCATTAGTTAGTTTTACTAGTTGCTTACATAAACATACTAGTTGATTGCATTTAGTGGGGATATATGCATTTTAATAAATTGATATACGTGTTTATATTATAGTACGTATTATTACTATGAGGGTATATTGTATATATACAAGGATTGAGTTTGCATTCTTTCGCACAACTCTTACGATTATTATATAAGGGCTCTATTTATATAAATAGGGGAATATTTCTTTAGGCTAGGTAGTACTATAAGCTCGTAGGTCCTAAGCGCTACCTAAACATTAAGCTATCAAATATGATACCTTACCATCATTCATTTATTCCATGAGCGCATATTCATATTTACCATACCGGTCTTATATAATATATTTATATAAGTTAAGTTTTGCTCGTTGCAAGCAGTCATGCTTTCATCATCCACGGTTACCTACACATCTGTCTATATTAATTCTGAGCCATAGATATTCCAATGAGCTTCTGATGAGGAGCTAGAGGAACCAATGGAGGATCAGCCTCTACCTGCTGATGCCTCATCTACAGCCCTATCACCAGGCTACATTGCTGACTTTGATCTGAAGGAGGATAAGGAAGACCCTAAGGAGGATCCTGCTAACTATCCTGCCGACGGAGGAGACAATTATGATAATGAGTCATCTGATGATGACGACGATGATGATGATGTTGAGAAGGATAAGGAGAACAAGGAGGAGGAGGAGGAGCACCTAGCTCCGGCCGACCCTTCTGATGTACCTACAGATGATCCTGTCCCTTCAAGCTAAGAATACAGAGGCATTTAAGACTGATGAGTCTGCTTCTACACCACCTACCTCTCCACACCATATCATTTTGTCTTTTGAGACTAAATCTCGTGCAATACGGATGTCTATTTAACATCATACTTCATAATCACCATTTGGTGAGGCATGCATTACCAAGTTTGCTGCTGCACTACCTTCATCATCACCACCACCAGAGAATGTTAAGTCACTTAAAGATAACATAAGAGTCTAGCATCTAGAATCTTGAGAGGCACCCTGGCCCATAGACAAATAGATTTTTCAGTGTAGCTCATTTTGATTCACCTTTTGAAAGCCTGTCAAACATCTTCTAAATATAATCAAAAGATTTGTTCTTCACGTCTTTGGGATTCTTTCCTTCATATTCTTCATGTAATGTACACATGATTTTTGCTTTGTTGAGCTTGGGTTTGGAGGTGTGTTACTCTTTCTTTCTGCTCTTTTTGTTGCAAAAGCTAGACCCTTTCTTATTGTCTCCAGTTTTCTCCAAGAGTTGTACAAATAATGTAGCCTTTTCTGCATCAAACAACTCTTCTTGCTCTTGTACTTGAAGTCTTTGAGCCAATTCATGATCAGCCTCAATCTTAGCCTGAATATCATCTCATTCTTCAGTCAAGGCAACATTGGCTTCTTGTTCTTTTTCAGCTTTCTCTCTTTCAAGTCTTACTTCCTCATCAAATTCAGCTTGTAACTTTGAAGCAATTTCTTCATCAAGCCTGATTAGTTCTTTCTTCTTCATAGGCTTCTCAGGTTCTACCATTTTCCCTTTGCCTTTGTCATGAACATTTTCCTGTGATGGTTGTTGTGAAGAAATTGTTGTTGTTGTTGTTGTACCTGGCTCTTGAAAAACAATTCCTTTCCTTGGAGTTGGAATTGTAGCAGTTGTTGTTGTAGCAACACTATCCTTTGTTGAAGCAGTGACAGTACTAACTGGTACACTTGGCTCTTTTATAACATCCCTTTTTTCCTGAACTTTTGCACTTTTCAAAGCTGCAAGTGCTTGAGCCAAAGTAACTTCATCAACACTTAAATTCACATCTTTAGCAGCAACTACTGATTCTGCTAACACCTCATCACCAGTCAAAGTGTTCACATCAAACATATCAGCATCAATTTGATCATTAACCAGGGTAATGTCTTCATCATCATCAATATCAGTAATCCTCCTCCCCTGTTTGGATGCATCCTCACCCAAACTTTCTTCATCTCTAGAGGATTCTACCCTAGCACTTAAACCAACTTTGTATAATCTTTTAAGCTTATGAGTTCTTGACTTATTCCTCCTCTCTAGCTTCTTGACTCTCCTTTTCAAACCTGCAATCTCATTAGCTTGAGTAGTCTTTGTAGTCTCTAAAGCAAGAACTCTTGATTGTAAAGTTGTACATAATGCCATCAATTCCTGAAGTTTCAGACTATCCTCGCCACTTGGTTTAGCTTTCTTTTTGAGCTTTTTGATCTTAGCCTTCAAGAGTTTAATTTCCTTGGCTTGATCTGAAACCTGTTGACACAAAGAGATACAAAGATCATAGACATTTGGAGAGTTCATGTAATTCCTCATTCCTGAAAGGGATGCATCTATAGGATGAATGATCTCCAAGTTTCTCACCTGTAGGTTCTGGGATTGATCAGGAGAAATTAGGTGTGGGTGAAGGTCTTAGGAAGGAATTGGGGAATGTGTCAGGGTGATGCTAAAAGGGTACCTCCACTTGGTTAAGCAGAGGAGAGTCAGGCAGTGGACTCATTTGGGATTTCTCCAGTGGAGGAGGAGAGGGTGATGGTTGTTCATCAAATTAGTCTTTCTGAGGAAGCACTCATCCTGTGCTGGGCTTGGACCAACATTGTATCAAACAAAGGTGTACTTTGCTTTAAAAAATGTTGTCCCCCCTCTTAATCATAACAGAAAAAAAACCTTTACTAGTTAAAAATATTTACAGGAAAAGTGATCTAAATGTTCAGCTATATTAGTAATTGTCTATCTATAATTATAGAAATAAAACAAGATACATACAACTTCTTCTTTGCCTCTAGTTGTTAAGGCATACATCAAAAATTAATTTAGAAAATTTATACTTTTGAGTAGTTGATAAACAAATTACAGCAGTGGCCAATATTTGTAGGAACGTGATCCATGAGGGGGACTTTGTGGAACTTAAACAATGATTAATTGTGTGCAAATAAAAACCTCCTATTGGGGTGGAAAACAATGCTTTATTAAATGTTAACACACTTAAATCCCCTTTATATCCCATAAGCTGAATAGCATTAAAGATAGCTTGATTTGGTAATGTGTTTGTCCCATCAGCATCATCAAAAATAAGATCAGTTCGGATGGATGCCTCAGAGATAGGACACACTTGCTGATACTTTGGCATTTTGTAACCTTACATTGTTGATTGTTTTGGACTTAGCGGACGTCCAAAACTGTTCAACTAATGTGGTCGAAACAACAGGACTTACAGTGAGCGCATGAAAAATATAACTTCTCCGAAGAAAATCAATGACTTCATGAAACTCAACATTCCCTTCAGTCTTTTCCAAGTAGGCGATCATGTTATGCTTAGGACAGGACTCAAGAGCAGCCATTGTTGCTTAGAAGAGAGAGATCGTCGGTAAGAGAGATTAGGGCTTGTAATGAAGAATGTGAGTTAGAGAAATTTGCTTGAGTAAGTGTGCGATTGAGATGGATTCTTATAGGTTTTGAAGACCTAATTTTAAAGAAAACGTTCCAATTTACACTTTGTACCCTTGGCACCTAAGGTTTTTTTCTCCAACGGACTCTTTGCGGTAAAAACTTTGTCTATCGGCTACTAACTTGCATGGTCGTCATTAACTTTGTCCAAACTAAGAATGAACAATGGAAGTATCATGAATGCTTCAGCACCATCAGTAGCTCTTCTTAGTGACTCTCTAAATCTTCTTAAAGTGTTGACAAGCATCACCTCTAGTTAATGTGTATCCATTCAACAAAAAATAAAATTAGTTTCCACCTACTGACCCATCTAACCATGACTCACTATTCAGGTGGCTGAACCAACCTCCCCTCACCATCAACACATACTAACCAATTTTACCTGGTACACACCACTCCAATGGTATGCATTCCCTTGGTTGTCAAACATGACATAGACACGTCTCTTGGTGGGTTGAACCACACATGCAAAGACTCTTTGAATGGTCTATATAAACTCATATCTTCAAAATGCTTCACTGAGGAATTCTTTTCTTTGAATCCAAAGTATGATACAACTTGAGCAATCTTCTTACTCTTGAACTTAGTTCACGTTGAGTAGTGCTCATAACTAGTTATGTGTGTGTGTTTTGGGGTTTCTTGGAACAAGTTTGATTTGCCATGGTGTGTTTCACCTCTTTTATCCACATATGACCCATTCATACTGCCTCCCTTTAACCCATGTAGCTTATGGATTTATCATCCCTATTGAAACAACCAAGAACTGAAATCGGCTAACATCAAATGCCTTGGTTAGTGTTAGATCAGTACATGTCATTTAGTGTGGATCTTAAGCCATGTATGAGTTTCTTCTAATCAAGCATCTCGTATAAAGTGGTGCATAATAGCAATATGCTTTCGTCTTCGAATGATATACTGGATTCTTACAATGCAAATTGTGCTTCATTATCATATGAAAGATCTATTGTGTTCATGAAGTTGAACCCTTAGTCTAACATTTGATTTTGATTCCATAAGAAACTTGACTACGAGCAACTATGTTTCTGCCGCAACATATTCGGCATCTGTAATGTTGAAGTGGCCACATGGTTTTTGTTTGCTTTTTTACTATTGCCAAGTAATGAGTCTTCTGCCAAGAAATTAAAAAACCTCCCTGTTGTGGATTTCCTGTCATAGATTTGCACCAGCATAAATCATCTATCTGAGTAGGATTCCAAGTCAAATGAAGAATCTCTCTAGGATACCAAAGGCCAGTTTGGGTTTACCCTTTAGGTTCCTAAAATTCTTTTTGACAACACTTATGTGAGAGGTCTTTGGTGTGACTTGAAACCTAGTACAAGCAAAGAATGTATACATAATGTCAGGCCTAGATGCAGTCACTACATTAAGGAGCCAATCATTGACCTATAGAGATATGAAATCAAACATCATGGTTCCTCATCTTTGGACTAAAGGCTTCTGAGTCTCATTGGAAGTACTGGGCTGTCTTAACAGCTTACAAAGTCAAACTTCTTAATGATTTCACGAACTTTACTTTATCCTAGGCTTATGATATATACCATTTGGTTTTTGTTTTGACTTGAAGCCAAGAAAGAAAGTGAGCTCTCCCATTGAACTCATCTAAAATCTACTCATTCTTCAAAGCTCAAATTCTTAACACCAATGACTTCTTTGTGAGACCCTAAGATGATATCATTCCACATAAAACTTGATCTAAAATGATATCATTTTAGTCCTCTTCAAGAAGAGAGTTTTTGTTCAATTGTCCCTCTTCTGTATCCATTCATACAAGAAAGTGGATAAAGTAGATACCATGCTCTAGGAGCTTGATGTAAGCATTAAGAGCTTTTTAAAACCACTTTGTAGACTTTTTCTAGGATACTTGGATCTTGGATACCTGGTGTTGGAGAACCACAATACCATCTCATCAATCTTGGTCCATAGAGAAGCAATCTTCACATCCATTGATAGACTATAGCCCATATATGAGCCAAATGCTAAAAATCTCTATGGCTTCAAGCCTAGCATACGGAGCAAAAACTTCATTAATTAGTCTATTCCTTCCTCTTGACCTGTGTCCCTGAGCAACCAATCTAGCTTTGTTCCTTACTAACCACTCCTCTTTCATCCTTCTCTATTTCGGTACACCCACTTTGTTTGATAGCCTTTTCCTATAAGGCAAATCTACTAGGATCCAGGCTTTTTGATCTCAAACTGATGCAACAATTTCTTCTTGCATAGCATCACCCAGCTTTCATATTCAAGAGCTTCTGAAACTTCTTGGGTTCATGTTTGAGTAGAAACTAGCATTAACAATGGATGAATGTCCTTATGATTGTTTTCCTTTGCTTTTTGAATATAACTACTAAAGCATGAGCTTCAGAACTTTAATTTACTTTGCTTCTATGTTGTAGTGCTGATGTTGGATCTCTTAGGATAAGTGCTGAAGGATGAGAGGGATTAATTCTTGATGTGGGAATAGGACTAACATTCACAACTGTTTCCAAATTTGTGAAGTCAGCCACTGCACCCTCATCATCATAAGATGAATGTGTAAAGATACCATCAGTAGCATCTTCATGAATATCCTCACATGGAGGTATTTCATTGTCATCTTCTTGAGAATTTGTTGATTTAGAACTGGCAGCACTAACTGGTATGCTAACGGTATTAACTAAGTTAGTACCGCTAGCTTTAGCTGTTGTGCTAACAGTACTAAAAATGTTAGTACTGCTAGCTTTAGCAGCTTCTGCCTTAGTGACCAAGTTCTCAGTTTCTTGTTCAAGATTCTTCCTGAGAGCTTCAGCTTCCTCATTAGCTTCCTTTTCTTGCATTTGAAGTCTTGCAAGATCATCTAGAAAGACTTGTTCTTCCTCTCTTGGACTTCCTTTCTTTGTGGAAGAATAGGAATGCCATATTGGCAGTTCAAAGCAGTCTTGTTCAGTTTCAACTACTTTATCAGAATCCTCAACAGCAATTTTGTCTTTTGTGCCTGTATTTTGGTTAGATTCTTGTTGACCTGCATGAAGGTTAGCTTGATTCTCTGATCTAACAGAATGATAGTTCATAGAATCAGTCAAATAATCAAGGTCAAAAAGCCAATTTGGTCCTTTCCTCAACATTGGGTTTGTTCTCTAAGAATGTTTATGTGCTAGGTTTTCTTTCAATCTTTTGGTGACTAAATGTTTTACTCGAAAAAGCTTGCTTTGTAAGAGAATACCCAACCAAAAATCCCTCATCAGATTTTCCAGCAAACTTGCCCAAGTGGTCTATGGTGTTCAAGATGGTCACATGGCACCCAAAAGGTCTTATATAACTTATTATTGGTGTTTTACTAGTTAAAAGTTCATAATAGGTGTCTTATTAAGAGCTTGGTCACTAATACCCTATTTAAAAATAGGCAGCAGTACTACTGCTTCTTTAGCACAAAAAGTGTTAGGTTAAAATGAATCTGCATGCATGTCCTTGCTGCCTCAATAAGGGTCATATTCTTTTCTCTCAAGCAATCTCATTTTGTTGTGGAGTTCTGGCATTGTGTATTCCCTCTTGATCCCTTTTAACCTCAGAATTCAATAACATCCCTGTTTTTATATTTTGTTCCTATTATCACATCTATTAGTCTAAACCTTTTGATTCAATTGAGTTCTTTATTTGTTATAAAGTCCTTATGGATTGCATGCTACAACACTATTCTATTCCAGTGCCGACTATAGCTTTGTTTCCACTACTTTCATACCTCTGTTAGACATAGAGCCCAATGACCTAGGTTTTAGCTATGAGATTGAAATAGCCAACAGGCAGCTAGTAGAAATCAATTAGGTTATACGCTATTGTAAACTAGAGGCAGAAGGGCATACATTCGACATCGGCTTGATACCGTTTAGACACGAGAGTTTTGATGTAATTGTAGGAATGGACTGGTTATCCCGACACAAGGCCGAAATCGTTTGCCACGAGAAGGTAGTTAGGATTTTACTACCACACGGAGAAATATTTAGAGTCTTAGGAGAAAAACCATAAGAGAATGTGAGATACCTTATGAGTGCAAAGACCAAAGAGCAGAAACTGAAAGACATCGTTGTAGTTAGGAACTTTCCCTAGGTATTTCCTAACGACCTATCAGGATTACCACCATCCCAAGAATTTGAGTTTTGTATCAACTTAATCTCTGGAGACATGCTGGTTGCGAAGTCTCCCTATCGATTGACGCCTTCTGAAATGGAGGAGTTGTCAAGTCAACTCAGAGAACTCCATGACAAGGGTTTCATTCGACCAAGTTCATTGCCATAGGGAGCACCAATATTATTCGTTAAGAAGAAGGACAGTTCATTTAGGATGTCTATAGACTATAGAGAGTTGAATAAGCTGACCATCAAGAACCGTTATCCCCTCCCTAGGATAGATGACCTATTTGACCAGCTGCAAGGATCATAATACTTCTCTAAGATAGACCTTCGGCCCGGATACCATCAGCTGAGGATGCACGAGGACAACATCCTAAAGACTGCATTTAGAACTCGATGTGGACATTTCGAGTTCACAGTAATGCCCTTTGGTTTAACGAATGCACCAGCGGTATTCATGGACTTGATGAACCGAGTGTGTAGACCCTACCTAGACAAGTTTGTTATAGTATTCATAGATGATATTTTGATCTACTCAAGGACAAAGGAAGAGCATGAGATGTATCTATGGTTAATCTTAGAGCTGCTCAAGAAGGAGAAACTGTACGCAAAATTCTCTAAGTGTGAATTCTGGTTGCAAGAGGTACAGTTCCTTAGGCATGTGATTAATAGGGATGGTATACATGTAGACCCTAGTAAGATCGAAGATGTTAAGAATTGGGAAGCCCCTAGGACTCCATCCGAAGTTCGTTCATTCTTAGGATTAACATGATATTTCCGTCGATTCATTGAAAATTTCTCCAAGATCGCTAAACCACTTACCATTTTGAATCCGAAGAATAAGACCTATGATTGGGGTGAGGAACAGGAAGAAGCATTTCAGATCTTGAAGGATAAGTTATGTAATGCGCCTGTTCTAGCTCTCCCTGATGGACCAGAAGACTTCATAGTATACTGTGATGCGTCAGGTTTATGACTAGGTTGTGTGCTTATGCAGAAGGGTAGAGTGATCGAATATGCATCTAGGTAATTGAAGATACATGAAAAGAATTACACTACCCATGATTTAGAGTTGGGTGCTGTGGTATTTGCCCTTAAGATATGGAGGCATTACCTATACGGGACAAAGAGAATCATATACACCGACCACAAGAGCCTTCAACACATATTTAATCAGAAAGAACTGAATATGCGTCAACGTCATTGAATAGAGCTATTCAGCAACTATGACTGCGAGATTCACTATTGTCCAGGTAAGGCAAACGTAGTAGCCGATGCACTAAGTAGAAAGGAGAGGATTAAGCCTAAGAGAGTTTGAGTAATGAACATGACCATTTAGTCGAGTATCAAGGATAAGATACTAGCGGCTTAGAATGAAGCATCTAAGGTTGTTGATGCACCACAGAAATGCTGCGAAGGCTAGACAAATAGATGAAACGTAGGAGTGATGAAGCATGGTACTATCTGGATTGATTATGGGTTCTTTTGACGGGTGAAGTGAGAACCCTGATAATGGACGAAGCCTATAAGTTGATGTATTCAGTTCGCCCAGGAGCTGATAAGATGTACTATAACCTTAAGGATATGTACTGGTGGCCGAGAATGAAGAAAGATATAGCCTTGTATGTTAGTAAGTGCTTGACTTGTTCAAAGATTAAAGCTGAACATCAAAGGCCGTCCGGCTTACTGCAGCAACCTAAGATTCCCGAGTAGAAGTAGGAGAGAATAGCCATGGACTTTGTTATGAAATTTCCAAGGACCACTAGTGGGCATGATGCAATCTGGATCATCATTGACCGATTGACTAAGTCTGCTCATTTTCTACCTATACGTAGAGACTATAAGATGGAAATACTAGCTAGACTCTACCTTAGTAAAATTATAACGAGGTATGGTATGCCAATCTCGATCATATCCGATCATGATAGTCACTTTACATCAAGGTTTGGCAGTCGATGTAGGAGGCATTAGGAACTAGGTTAGACATGAGTACGGCTTACCATCCACATACCGATGGTCAAAGCGAGCGTACAATTCAAACTTTGGAAGACATGCTTAAAGCATGCGTCATGGACTTCAGGGAAAGTTGGGATGTTCATCTTTCATTAGTGGAGTTATGCTATAATAACAGTTACCATTCTAGTGTGAGATGTGCACCGTTTAAAGCACTTTATAAAAGAAAGTGCCGTTTACCAATTCTATGGGCAAAAGTTGGAGAAGGACAATTGATAGGACCTAAGATAGTGTAAGAGACCACTGAGAAGATCTCACAGATCAAAGATAGGCTTAAGGCTGCACGTGATCGTCAAAAAGCTATGTAGATAAGAGAAGGAAACCCTTAGAGTTTAGTGTAGGTGACCATGTTCTACTAAAAGTGTCGCCTTGGAAAGGTGTAGTACGCTTTGGGAAGAAAGGCAAGTTAGCACCTAGGTTTGTTGGACCATTTGAGATCACTAAGAGGATCGGTCCCGTAGCCTATAGACTAAGATTACCTCAGGAGATAAACGATGTTCATGACACGTTTCACGTGTCGAACCTTAAGAAATGTTTGGCCGATCAAATCCTACATGTTCCTTTAGAGGAAATCCAAGTTGATACTAAGTTAAACTTTGTGGAAGAGCTAGTAGAAATCCTAGAAAGGGAGTTTAAGAAACTAAAGCGGAGTAGGATTCCTATCATTAAGGTTTGATGGAATTCGAAACGAGGACCTGAATTTACTTGGGAACGTGAGGATCAAATGAAACTCAAATACCCTAATCTCTTTAGTGTTAGTGATAGTTAAATTTCAGGACAAAATTTCTTTTAAGAGGGGTAGAATGTAACCATTGTGGATTTTCTAGTATATAATGTCCTAATTTAGTCCTTCGGCTTTTATTATTTTCTATTATAGTTAGATCAATTTTCGTGATTTTTAGTACTTAGTCTATTATCTATTTAATCATTTGTGTTAATATTCTCTTAAATTATCTCATTATAGATGATTATATTTATATTTGATCAATCTCCAGGAAGTTTTCCCGAAAACGGCTTAAAATCTCAAGCAACGCGTCTTGACACGTCCGTTAATGATCCATACTAAATTTAAAGCAATTTAACTTATTTACCCATAGTGTAATTAGTTAAAGTTCATCTAAAAAACATTTTTACACTCATTAAAAATACTAGGAAACTTCGGGTCACATTTTAAATCATGAGATTTGACCATTTAAGGACCCGACAAGTGACAAAACGCAACTAGGATCCCCTTGGATTCCTAGCCGGTTTTGAGCCCCACTAAGGAGCAAGGAGGCACCATTTTAGCACTCTTGTCCCTAACCTAGTACAAACCATTTGTTTTATATGATTTCAAACACACTTTCATTCATATTCACACACATTAAAATTTCTATTCTCTCTTTCTCTCTTGCTTGTTTCAGACGCACCACAACACACACACAAACACAAAGTTCTTCCAACTTTGATAAAAAAACGTGAGAGTTTAGGTATTTCCGGGTTGATTCCAATAGGTGTGGGTTCATTAAAACAACGTTTAGGTTGTTAGTTTAGTGTTTAATCTCATTTTCGAAACCCTCTTTGTAACTCATTTATTTCTCAAATATTTTTGTACTTTTATTAATATTATGATGCATAGATAATAGTTGTACGGTCCGTTTGTTAAAAATCGAAAGCTTAAAATTTACAAATAAAAATAAAGGGGTGTTTGTTCGGTTCGATGCGGGAAAAAGGGGAACAAGGAAAGACCATTTTATTATGATGGTGGTGATGGTTGAATAACATTTATATACTATATAGCTTAATACTTATTTGGCTTATTTAAAAAGCCTTATATAGCTTATTTAGGGCTTATTTGTATTCGGTCCAAAAAGGGAAACAAAAGAAACATGTTTTTGGTTATTACCTATACTTGTCATATTTTTATAGCTTACTATGATAGCTTATTTTGCGAACTAGAATAACTAATAGCTTATTTAGCTTATTTAAAAGCTTCGAATAGTTTGTTTTGGAGCTTATATGCTCACGGCTAGGAGAAGGGAGACCAAGGGAGTACTTTTGGTCATTTACCTCTTTCGTCATATTTTTGTAGCTTATTGTGGTAGCTTATTTTGGTAACTAGAAGTACCTATAGCTTATTTGCTTATTTAAAAGCTCTATATGTTTTTTTAGGCTATTAAAACCCACGACCCAATAAGGCCCAAAAGCCGTGGCTTATTGTGAACCTTATTGTGGTCCGGCTTATTTTCATGACTTTTGGTTATAGCTTATTTTGATATTTAAGAACTTGCGTAGCTTAACGGCTTAATAATACGGTACGGATAGCTTATAATGGGCTTAAAAGGCCACGACCCAATAAGCTAAGCCCAAACTATGGCTTAGTCTTGGTCAGTGAGTCTTGGTTTCTTTCATGGACTTCTCGATAGACTAATAATGGGCATAAAATGAGTTTTGAAAACTAGTAAACGATATTTTGGGTCAATAATGGTCCTCAAGGCCCAATAAGCTTAAACTAATCATTTTGAAGACTAAAAACAAACTTTTGGTAACTATTTATACCTATATACATATTAATAGTCGAATAGTCATTTGAAGGAAATGAGTCTTGAAAATTAATGCGAAATGTGGATTTTGGGTCGTTGGACGAAATTGATTTATTTAAGATAAAGTGTTTGAAAAATGAGGTTCAAAAATCTTGGAAACGTCTTATAAACGAACGGGTAATGCCAAATTTTTATAAAATTATTATACTTAGAATATTTTACAAAAATATTAATTTCTTAAAAATCTGACAAAAGGACGAAATAAATAAAATATTATTATATTAATAACCCGACTAAAAGACGAAAATATATTATATAATTTTATAAATTATAAAAACTTCTATTAATGATTTAACGTTACTAAAACGTGTCATTTTTCACAAATTATGCAATTAAACTAGGCAACTTAAAACTACCGGTTAAATTACCGGAACATATTTATTAATACCTATTATCTAATTTTCTTGTCTAATTTTCTAAATACAATAAGTATATACTATCTAACATACGTACTTTGATATACTTTCTTCGAGTCTTAATTACCAACTATCACGCAACTAATAACATTAAAGGTGACCGTACAACGCATCTTTTAACTACTATGCATCAATCGTAAACATACATTTTGGAAACCTATATTAAAAATTGGACTTTAACTGGATTAAGTCGTGTCTGGAAGCCGTTCCATACAATAGTTTGATCATATCCTCAACTACTTATCGCTTTGCTTAAAGGTGAGTTCTCGTAGCCCCATTTTAAAACTCTTTTCCATTGAGGGAAAATGATACTCAAAACCTTTTCAACTACTTTTAAATTTTGTGCAAAAACCTTTTAATTTCTTTTGGACAATGCTATGTGCCTATGATTGTTTGTATGAATGCTATGTGAACACTAAGTGAATGCTATGCGAATACTTGAGATCTATGTATGTGAAGTTCCACTAGGAATTTCTGCACTGTACTATGTAACCGACTGTGTAGCTCCAGCTGGTAGGCGATAGGTTCGGAGGACTATAAGCGCGCAGGTTAATTTGATATGTTGATTTGGGTTGGGTTACCATGGTATGATATGATGATATGTTGATGATAGATGATATCATTTCATCACCTTAAAACACAAAATAAGAGAAAATATTTTAGAGAGAGAGAAAGATCTAGAACGAGAGACAAAGAGAGAAAATGGTTACTTGCACTAGAAAGAAAATGAGAAGCAACACCCTTCACCTTGTGTGATGAAAGGTATTTATAGTACATGGAGTGTTTTAACCCTACTTGGGTTGTTGGGCTTTATCTTTGGGCCGAACCTATTACACATGGGCTTTAAGCCCGACAACTAGGCCCAATTAGCTTAAATGAATTCTCGTAAACTATGTTTTTCTTATACAAGGCTCGGGAATAATAATGACCATCACTTTATGTAAAAACACGGCTAACAATCTCCCCCTAAGGGGTGGTCATTGAATTGTGGATCACTTCTTGTGATGTCTTGAGTCTTGGAGCCTTGTATTCTTGGGAATTCTTTTGAAGATACTTTTGCATGCTTGTGATCTTGGATCTTGATCTTTAACTTGATATTCTTTGACAAAATACTGATATCGTGGTCTTTGGCCTTGATTTGTCTTGACTACTGAGATCTCTGAATCTTTATCCTTGAATCTTTATGCCGCCTTGCGATCTTGTGTCTCCACCCTCATGCTCAAGGTCTTGAAAGCTTGCTAACAATCTCCCTCAACATTTCCTTTAACATGATTACTTGTACCACATCATGGTAGGAGTAGTACTTGATCCACTTGTAAGATATATCTTTGTTATTGTCCGACAATCTTGTCAAAAATGTTCTTTTGAGGAAGTGCTTGTGCATCAGAGTTTGCGGAAGACTTTGATAGTTTGAGCTTTCATCATGTATATATCTTTGTCGATTGAGCATGAGGTCTTGAATCTTGACTCCGCTGGAATGAGGTTGTAACGCCGTCACTTATACCTAAAAATTAATGTTAGTGATAAACAACAGATATAGACAAATATGGCTTTGTCATTCGTCTTGAATTCGGTTACATTAACCTCTGGTCCCGTGAGGACCATTTTACAATGTAAATAATGTACCTGTGATCAGGTTCAATTTAGAGGAACCTCCTTGATAGGGTTTCCAGCTCAAAGTATTAGATCCTCTAACGCGATTGCGTTAGATTCACCGTACTTGCTTGTTCTCATTACCGGAATGTCTCAAAGCAGACAACACGGTACGAGTGAATCATATAGTTACTATCTTTCTGATTGAGTCATCAATTCATATACTGGACCAAAATTGATATCCAGTTGACACAAGATTGATTCATGTAGAATCTCGCAAGTCACCAACCGCAGAGCTGTTTGATGTTGACTCTGAAAGGATTTCCATTCATCACTGTAAATACTGAAGAGTATCACTCTGAATGTTCTAGCAATTATCACAAGGATAATGCGTAGGACTTTTTGATACCAAATGTTGTATAATGATGTACAACATTTTGTATGTTGGAATTTGTGTCCTAGTGAGATTTTTGATGGATCTCGTTGGCTCTAGACTCTATAAGTGCACATTTGTTATTTGATAATCGGAGGCTGGAGCGGACTGCTACCTTTTCAATATCAACGATCTCGGAATGAGAAAGCCGATAGAAAAGTGTTGATCTCCGTGAGAATTGAAACAGAAATCTTTTGAGAGATTCTGAGTGGCTAGGAAGGGTTGTGCATTGCATTACTAGGTCCATGATGTCAGTCTTCAATATCAGAATCATCTTTGTGATTACCGATAGATTATGTATTGACCCGGTTTCTGCCTAGGTTTGTATGGAGGGCTTCTTTCTTTTCACCCTTTATCCTTACAATTCTTTTTCATTCTTCAACCCCTTCAGTGCTTACCGAGACTTCATGACTAGTACCTTGTTGGGTTTGTTCCAGCACTAGCTCCATCTTAGTCGGCACTATTCCCTTATTCTCACTTTACTCCTTTTTTCAATCATACCTAGGACTTCTACTCTATCTAATGGAGTGTTCCTGGGTAGATCCCTCCGGTTCTGGCTGGATCATGGAACGAATATACCTAACCTTAACCGCCTTATGACTCCTTGAGAAACAACAGTTGGTCGGTCTTTGTGTATTGCCATGAATATCCATAAAACCATTTGATACAAAATCAATCAACGTGTCCGAGAAATCATTTGAGACACATTTAGTGTTTCCAGAGTTACCAAAAAGTCCCCCTACACATATGCACCATATTATGAAAGAGTTTTGCACATGCGAGGTTTGGGAACACACTTATAGATTGAAGATCGTATCCGTTATTAATCCGTATTGATCACATTTTAATCACTATTCTCCCCCTCAAAAATTGCATATGTGTTTACAATTTTTGACAATTAGTGAATTAAAAACAAGTTAATGTCCGAAATTCACATGAGCCTAACTAAGTCTTGGGAGAACAGGAGTGCATGCAGAATGAATTAATTATGATACTCCCCCTCAATTATAGAATAGAGTGAAAACTTGGAGTGGGAGTTTGTTGAGCACACAATTTTGAAAGAATTTGAAATTTTCTTTTTGAAAATATCTTGAAAAATTGTGCTCAACAGGAAAATGATGTCAGATGTATCTTATTAATTATCATTTCCTTAGTGCTTCTCTTGAGCATTCAAAACTTTGAATGTTTATATGACATTGCTCAAGACCGAGAAGATATGAACTTCCCGTTGTGTAGGATAAATGGACATAAATGAACATTTTCCTTTCTTTGGAGACCGAGTCCTAAGCTGACATTTACTTAGAAGTCGTAGAGAAAAAGTGAAAGGACATGTTTTGAAAGCATTTAAAACTCTCGCTCGAACTTCATTTATTCACCCGTGTTAATATTAATCAACATTTCTAGGTGCGCAAATGTTATCGATTGTCGAGAGACATGTCGGAGAAGATTATTTTTGTATTTTTGAAATTTTCTGATTTTGTATTTTGCTTTTATAGGTTTTATATTTTTATATTTTGTTTTTCTGATAAAATATTTATAAATCAAAATAAAGAGAAAGATCAAAAATATTTACAAGTCGAAGTTTCCATCAGCAGTGATAGTTGTTGCTAGAGTTGAAGCAGATGAAGTTAAATCTTGTTGTTATTGACGTTTATCGGATGCATCAGCAGTACTAACAGCAGAAGACTTTGAAACAACTTGATTTGTATCCATTTGAATTAATCGTCAAACAAATGACCTGATAGACTTTCCAACTCTATCATTGACGTCATGACTATCATACTACTGAAGTGAAAACAAGAAGATTTCTCTTCTTTTTAAGGTGAAGCGCACTGAAGCGTACACTTCCCTTTTATTTGAAGCTCGGGTTATGCACTGAAGTGTACATAAGCCATTGACTTGAGCTAACAAACATTGAATGTTTCGAAAGTAGCTCAAGACCAAAAAGATTTCTCTTTTCGTTGTTAAGGATAAACGCACTGACACGTACATTTTCCTTTTATCTGAAGAACGGGTTGCAATCTGACATTTGATTACAAGCCATTGACCTGGAGATTAGAGAACAGCAATCAGATAAATAGAAGTATGTTGTTTCCTTAGTCTTGATAACCTGCCAAGAAGAGAAGTAGAAATCGGAAACCCTTTGCTTGAAGGTTCTGAGGGATTAGAAGTACTTGCATTGTCACACACAGATTTTTCAGACTTATTCTCGGTGTTACTGGATGCAGTTAATTTTCCACACATGGCAAAAATTCTTCCAGTTGGAATCCACCTAAGACAAGTTCTAGGTTTGCTAGGCCTAGATGAAGCAAGACTTCCTTTGGACCCTAACTCCTTCAATTTCTTGGCATTTGCCTTATGTTTCTTTTGATTTTCACGTATTGAGACATTAGCACTTTGGTTATCAGCACGAGAATTCATGTCATTCACATAATTAAGCACACAGACATCATGATTGGCAGTAACTAAACATTGCTTACACATAACACAAACAATTTCAGATTTAGCATTTCGAATGGCAAGCGTAATGTTATTACATTCAGATGACATGTGCTTTTGATTCTTAGCAATTTGAGAATTCCTATGGGTTTCTTCTATTTTCTTGATGTTATTCGAGAGGCAACTACTTTTAGACTTAGATGGAACCCTATCAGTATTAGAATTGCTCCTAGGATGTGGTCTTCTTGTAACATCCGAGAATTTTCAAAATTTCAAATGACGATTTTACCCTTTGACTTTTAGGGTCTGACTTGACTTTTTGACTTTTGGTCTTTTATTGTCACATAAAAGCGATTACCGCGTAACCGGTAATTTTTCGGAACATATTTAAAAGAGATATATGTTATCCCTAAGTTGATTTATCAAAAACGAGCAGCTAAATCACGTTTTCATTTTTCGGACTCTAAAGCAATTTGATGTAAAACGACATTCCTGACAACTATTTAGTTTTGACCGAAACCCGAAAACAGTCAGAAGGTGACTGAAATGCCCTCGCAAGATTTTAGAATCAAGAACGAGTACCGGCACAAAAATAATTAAATTTCATTTAATTATCACGTTTTATTAAATAAGAATATTTAATAAATTATTTAACATTTTATTCAGTGACGTTTGTTGAAGACGCAAATATTCGAGTAAAAGGATCATTTTACGAATAGGTTTATCAGAAATATACAAAATAAATAATAAACGTTTTAAATAAATTTTATAGAACGTTTACGAAAATTAGTCGAGTGAATACTCATTTTTATCAGAAAAATAATTTAGAAAACAATGGCGAAAGTTTCGTGCGTTGAATCATCCGTTAAGTCGCTCAAACGAGTCCCGAACCACTTTTTATAAAAAAACTATATTAAAAAGTTACAAAACTCACCCCCAACTATTTGAACTTGTCACATTTCTTATAACTTTTAATATATATAAATAAAAGTTATATATCTTTGTTTCATAACAACACACACACTTTTATAAAACACTCTCTCCCCCAAATAATCCGGCCATCCCTCCCCGACCTCCGGCCACCGGAAAAGTTTTCCGGCCCACTTTCCGACCAAGTCCAAAGATGCTTCTCATCACCCGATCTACCCGATCTCCTACCTCATTCTCCTCCACGCGCCACCATCACCATCCCCACGTCCGCCACAGCCACGCACCACCTCGGCTGCGTTTGGTTGTTAATAAACAGACCCACAAAGGGTGCGTTTGGTTTTTACCGGCACCAAACGGGTGCGTTGGTTTGGTGTTAAAACCTCAAGGGTGCGTGGTGGGTTGACAGAAACAGCCACAAGGGGTGCGTGGTTTAGCTGGTTCACCGGTAGGGTGCGTTTGGTTTCGTGGTTTAACCACCACAACAGGCGCGTTGGGTTGGTTATGAACAAAAGGGGTGGGTTCGGGTTAAGGTTATAACCGCAAGGGGGTGTTCGTTGGGTTTGTTGTTTCGCAAACTAGGGTGCGTTGGGTTTTATGGTAGCACCACGGGTGCGTTTGGTTTTCCCAGCCAAACCCACCATCAAAAATGGTGTTCGGGTTGGTTCGTTATCACCACAGCCACGCCCTCAAGGTGTCGGGCTGTGGCTATTTTTGTTATTTGTTTTCGGTTGATATTACCTTGCTTTTGTCTTGGTTACTCGGCTGAAAAACACGCCCGTATAAGGGTGTTTGGGTCTGCGTTCTATCACCGAAAAAGGGTGTTTGATTTCACGGTTTAGCAGCAGCCACGAGGGGTGCGTTTGGTTGTGCTCGACAGCCCGCAAGGGGCGTTTAGTTAGTGGTAATAGCAAGGAAAGGGTGAAGTGGCTTTAATAACCATATGGGGGTGTTCGTTGGCTGTGGTTGCACCACAACGGGGTGCGTTTGGTTTTGTGTAGTTATATCAAAGATTCGGGTGCGGTTGGTTTGATTGTTCGCCGCTAGGGTGCATTTGTTTTGGGTGGCAGCCACCCGACGCGGGTGCGTTTGGCTGTGACAGCCCGCAAAAGGGGCGTTTGGTTGAAGGTTTAACAGCCGAAAGGGCTGTTTGGGTCAAAGGGCGTGTTTGGTTTAGTACAAAGTAATTAATAAAAATATCATAAGTTTCTATAATATAACCGGATAATATGGTGGTATAAATTGGTTAAATG